>CAJHQP010000717.1:0-158646 GCA_905132765.1 Moricandia arvensis
TTCTAGTGATTATTTTTATAAATAAATAGGACCTTATCTTTGTTTATGTTCTCAGATTTCTTTGAGATATTTCATTATTACAAATTAGATAAGAAGAAAAAAATAAATCTTTAATAGATATGGAATTGCTGACAGCTATCAACAAATTAGTAAAATATTAAGATAATATATAGTAGTATCTGTTTTAGTTCACGTAATATATATATATATATATGCATAACAATAGTTGCTTCAAAATAAACATTTTCATTTTATATGTATCACATAATGTATGCTACTAAACTTATATTTTAGCTATTACAATACTCTTTTTACTAATTTCATTGGATATTCTATAGTTTATGTTAGCCGTCGAAAATAAGGAAAATGAGATGGAGATTGTAGCTAGATGAATCGTATCTAGCTTAATATGCAAACAGACCTTTTTGGCTTTTTTCCTTATTTTCCTCATAGGGTAACAAAAGTGTTATAAATCCTATCAACTTAATTATATCATTGAACATATTTTATTAAAAATATACAGATTTGATCAAAGTAAAAAAATGGAAGGCAATGAGATTTATTTCAAATGAAAACTGACAAAAATAGATAGAAATTTTTGTTTACATATTAAGCATATAAAATTAGAAAAATTGGATACATACAAATAAAAATGGGAAGGCAGTGAGATTTTTTTTTGTTTCAGGATAATAATATCATCCTTTTGATGTTAAAAGTAAAAATAAACAAAATAACGAAAAATTCTCAACTATGCAATAATCGGGTACATATACAATTTTCATTTTATGTCTTTAATTGATTTTTTTTTTTTTGAAAAGGGGCTTGCAATTGGAAAATATTTTAAGAAAAAAAAATGAGAAAATTTTAGTTTAAAGAAGACATGGGAAGGCAGAATTTTAAGTTTTTGCATTCCAACATAATATGTATGATCAATATAAAGTCAAAAAACTGTTGGATTCTGTATGTAACTACATATTCGAAATAAATTGAGTTTTGATAAGTTTCAAATGAATTTGATTAGTATGATGGTTTTAAGAATTTTTTATGATATGCTAATACTTTCTTAGAGTATCACATTTTGATAGACCTACGAGAAAATCTACAGCTTTACTGGATATTTTTGTAGCGAACTAACTCTAATATTTTTTAAATCAAACTGTAATAATTAAAATAGTGTTCTAAAAATGTATTCTGAAAATAACCATTGTAATTATTTTGGATTTTTATAAATAAATAATAGTTCTGAAGAGAGATTGGTAAATATTAAAATCAATACGAACAGCAGATTTTAAAGGATTTAAAAAAAAAACATGATTGAATAACATTAAAACTTATTTTAATAAAAATGATTCCTAATGCTTGATTTGATACACACCCTAGCTATGCAAGTATTCCTAGAATCATTATAATTAAACAAATATTGTTCTATAAATGTTCAGAAAAAACATATTGTTCTATGATGTTTAGCAATTAAATCAGGTAGTTCTTGAAAAGGGCCAATTAGGCCTGAGCACAAATTCTTGATACTCGGCTTGTACTCGATATTCGATTCGGTTCGGTTTAAAAAAAAACAAGTACTTGCTATAATCAAGTCGAGTAATAAGTAATCAAATTCTATTACTTATAAGTACAAGTCAAGTATAAAATTTATTTTTATTTTAAACTACTTGGTTCGTTACTTAGTTTGTTAATTGTTATTATTACTTGTTCAGTTACTTGCATACAAATCTCCTAATTTTTCTACAAAATGACAGAAAATATTGAACTGCATGTAAATCTCTCGCGAACTGCTTTTGAAAAGCAGAAAATGTGAATAGTGATTTTAGTGCGGGAGAACTGCATGTGCGGGAAAACTGCCTTTGTTTAGTCTCTCCATTCATAACCCAAGCTGATCATGCATGAGAAAGACAGATCATGCAGATCAAACAGTTTAGTATAGTTTAGAATGATAAAACAGTTCAAATAAAATAGCTCATATATAAAAACTATGATAAAAATATATTATATATAAATATGATACATAAAAATAATAAATATTGCACTAGAGTCATGTTAGTGTAATTTTTAAAATTAAAATTTAAAAACATTAGCAATTAACAAAAAAAAAATATATATATATATATATATATTTAAATCACAATACTATGCAATTACATAATACACATTATAACTAAAACATTGACATCATATATAGTAAATAATTTTGTTACAAATTATTAATATATTTAATCTTTTTCCATCAAAAGCACATTTCTATTCTATTTCACTTACAAATTTGACAATATAAAAAACTCTCGTTGTCTATTTATCTCTACTTTTATTTTCATCATATAAATATTATATTTAATTAAATTATTTATATGATGATTATGTTTTTAATTTTAATACGTATTAGTGAACTAAAAGATATGAAAATATGTATTATGTCAATGTATAGTATTGTGGTTTAAATACATTAAAGAAAATAGATATATTTTGTTAATTGCTAACGTTTTCGTATTTTTTTGATTTTAAAATTATAATAACATGGTTTTAGTGCAATATTTATTACTATATATGTATTATTTTATATAATGTATTTTAATTTTTATCGTAATTATTATTGTTTAAATAGGTAATCTATTTTTATTTAAATTGTTTTTACCATTTTAATTATAATAAATTATTTGATCTGCATAATTTGATTTTCTCACATATTATCTGCACTTGACCGCTTGATTTGTATAGTGAACGAGAATTGCATGCAAGTCTCATACTTTTTCCACAAAAAAACATAAAATATTAAAATTCATGCAGATTTCCTGCTAACTATTTTTAAAAAACAAAAAAAATGTGAATGGTGATTTTAGTACGAAAGAACTGAATGTGCGAAAGAACCGTATGTGCGGAAAACTGCATTTGTTTTGTCCCTCCATTCGTAACCAAAGTTACGATGACGCTTTTGTGCAACAATATTCATGACTATGAGTCTACGAGGGTTAAAGGCCATAATAAAACTCGAATTCAACTGTATTCTAAGACATCAGTTTTGTGGAGAAGATGAAATAAATTGTTAATTATAGATGGTTAGCAAATAATTATTATTCTAATTGGGTCAATCCCAGAAGTTAGATTATACAATTTCATTATCTAATTAGAGGTCAACACGCGGTAGTGCGAAACCCTAAGAAAAGTAAGCCTGCAATAATTACAAAGAAAAGAAAAGCATTATTACATGTCGCTTTCGCTAGAAAGAGAACATATCTTTCTCTCTCGTGCTTATCTTGTAAGCTTTTTGTATCATAACTTTCCCTTATTTTTTTTCCATATTTAAATATGAAAAACATATACTAGATATATCTTTTCTATACATAAAAGATACTATTAAGAGATGATCTGTCAATCAAATTTATAAAGTTGAGTCATATTTTGATATATATGGTGAACTGATGGTGTGTTAATTTTTTCTTCTTTTTTTGCATTATACAAATCCTAGGTATTAGTTGAGAGTACTGAAAGAAAGACATTTCAACTGAATAATTATACACGCAATTAAAGGACTTGATCACCAAAAGGGATTGTAAGAATGTTTGACGTTGACGATTAAAACAATTAGTTAATGTGCGAAATTTTAAAAGCATCATTAGTCTAGTAATTCATTTGACTAAATATTTATTAATCTTTATATAAAGACTAAACCAAAAACAAGAATAAACCAATATATATCAAAAGGTTAAATAGTTATAGATAAAATGATCATAAAGAAGATGTTTTAATATCGTGATTGTCTTAAATCACATTTTTAATTAAAAAACTTAAAAGATAAACAAAATTATTAATTATAACTATTAAACATGATAAATAAACAGAATTAACTAAAATTATAGAAAATGTGACAAATAAGCAAAATTACCTAAAAATTATGAAAAACATGACAAATCAACAAATACACTTCTCAAATAATAGTATAAATAAATTTTTATACCATTAGATATAGGTTCTGAATTCCAAACTTGTGATTTTTAAAATAAATATATAAATCAATGGAGAAAATTATGATTTTCTTACATTGTATAAATGAAATCACTGTATATAGACTTTTAGAGCGTATTTTTGGATGGTACAAAAAATCTTCAGACATAAATCTCCAGAAATTAGGTAAACTGTCTATTGTATATTATTTCTATAATATGTCATAGGGTAGGTTTTTTAAACAAGATTAAACCCGAACACAATAGTTTAAAGCTATTAAGACGATGATTATAGGAGTTTTTAGTAGATTTTTTAAAGAGTTTTTATTGCGTGAATTTCATGAACAATATAAGAATTGATTACAAAAATTATAAATTAATAAGAACTAATTTTGTATGGGTATCTTGCATTGTTCGCGGGTTTCACTAATATATGGCTGTCCGAGATTGGTTCACTTTAAAAAAAATTAGAAATTCAAGTGGGTTTCTTAGGGATAATCATTCTCTAAGAGCATGTTTATTGGAGTTCTTTAATCTAGGGATCTCTAAAAAAATATTAGTATAAAATTTGTGGGTTCCACTAAAACTTATGGGACAGTCCCTTCTGTAACCAAATTAAGGAGCGTTTCTTACACTGTTTCGCAGATCCCACTAACATGTGGCAACCTGATTATCTTTTTTATTTTTTTAAGAAAATCAGTCCAAAAAAAGATGAATTCCATTGTTTTCAAAAAACTCCATCAAATCCAACAATAAACATGCTCTAACCCAACAGTGCACTACCAAAAGAGTTAAACCCGAACACAATAGTTAAAGGCTATTAAGGCCATGATTAATCTAAGAACTTCTTATGGAGTTCTTATTTTTGTTTTTTTGTTATTTTTTGTAAAAAAAAGAAAATTAAAAACACACCAATTACAATATAATAAATTCTTATTTAGAAGTTAGGTGATTCTTAAAGGATTTTTAGTGGGTGGGGCCACCAGTGCACTACCCAAATACGTAACCATATACAATATAATATATACACATATACCCATGCACACTGCAGAACAACACCATATATAGCCTTATAGTTACGTGCAAAAATGAAACAATTTGATTGTAAAATAAAAATCTCGACAGCTTCATTGGTTATCCACTCTTTCCATTTATACATGCCGCCTTCTCCACCTAATGAGTAATGATCCAGCATCCCATGCTCTCTCTTCTTTTTTCTCTCTTATCCCTCTCTCTAGGCCTGCCATTATCAGAAGGACCACATGACTATAATGGAAGGACTCGCTGGCTTCTTCAAAGGTTGCTTTCAATTTTTCTCCCTCATAACTCATGAAGACATATATCATAATCACAATTTTAGGTTTTCTTTTTGTGAATCAATTTAAGTCTTTTCTAGTGAGACTTAAAATTAAAGCTTCAATATTCGGTTACTATCTTTGAGTTATTATTTTTCTTGCAAAAGTGGACACTGATCTTGCTTTTGCTATGAGTGCTTTCATAATAAGCTATATTAGACCATGTTTATCTTCGGTTTTTTAACGAGGAGTTCTTAACATAATTTGATTTTTTTTGCTAAGAGACGGTTCTTAAATTTTTTATTTAAAAAATGGTTCTTAGATTTTTTTAATTAAAAGTTAAGAAACGTATCTTAAAAAAATTAAGAATTTTTATTAAAAAACCTCCAATAAAAATGTTCTTACCTACCTTTCTGTTCCCATTTTCGTTGGTTACAAATCTCAGTCACTCACTATCACTCATAAAAGAACAAAAAATCAGCTTTATTTGTACATCATCTTTTTGCTGTTTTGGTTCGTGAGTAGATAATGAATCATTTTCTATTTATAGCAAAGAGAGTCAATGATTTAAGATTACCGTTCGTTTGGGCAGTTCCTTTCATGAAAATGTGTTCTGGAAAATAATGTGTGTTTGTCTCTAACTTTTCTTCATAGCAATACTCTACATTGACTTCTTCCTCCCTCCGTTGGTTTGAAAAAAAAAAGACTTCTTCTTATCTCCATTTTCTTAGAAATTCTTTTTTCAAACTAATTCTTGAACTCTTTTTTGTTTGGAATGAAATGTTTCCTGAACAGTTAGTCATGAACTTGCTATTTTGTTTCAAAATATATATATTTCTTGGTTAAATCGGCTCAAAAGATTATATTGCAAAAAGAATTTACCATTTCAGTTCCAGTTCCAGTTCCTATTCCAATCACCTCTTTAATATATTATCTCAAGAGCAACCTCTTGAATATGTTAACAGGAGTCAAAAGAAACGGTTATATCTCAAATTATTTGAATTTTAATGAGAATATAATACATTGTGGCGAGTCACGACAGAGTTAGAAATTGATGTAGAGCTTCTTCGAGGATTTAGAGATAGCGAAAAGATAGAGATAACATAGCCCATATTCCTACTTTCACGCATAAGTTAATGAGATTTGACAACACCATATTTTCACATTAGTAACAGGGTAAAATCTAGTTACCGCATATTGATCAGAATAGTACAAGATCAATAACTGGCTAGCCACAAGATGACATACGTATTTTTTGGTTTTTACATAGAAGCTCCATAGTGTTCATTCTTTTAAAAACTGATGCAGTATTTGTGAAAATGGTATTTTCTTTTTGAATAAATTTAACATATATTCAAAAAAGGAATGTTTGATATTATAGCAAAGCATTTGTATAATCAACTGTAGGTGTTTTTAATGTGGTATAATGTGCAAGTATATTAGTTTTTAATAAAATATGTTTTAACCTCAGCAAAAATACATCAACCGGTACTTTATTATGGGAAATATTTTTTAATTAAGTTTATCTAGATCTATGGAAGGGTCAGACCAATCCACAAGTGGAAATATAGTCTACGATGGACATTATCTCTGGATATTGTGAGAATGTTATGTAGAAGTAAATAGCAACTATACTCCTAAAACTTTTATAAACAAAATATTGTTCATGTGTCAGTGATCTAGCAATCCAATAGTTTTGTCAAGATTGACCTCATATCTTGTATATGCTGAACTATATTATTTGTAAAATATAGTGTATATATAAGTTTATTCTCAAACAAAGTTAATTAATTATATGAGATGATTATTTTTATTTATGTTTGTATACAGAATTCCAGTTTTAGATTGATGCAAGTTAATCTTCAGTTGGTGGGTTAATTCTTAGAAACTGATGTTCATTTCCTCCTGACGATGTAACCTCATGATACCCTTTTATTTTATTCATTTCAAACCTTTATATTTGCTCCATGCTCTACGCCTCTACCTCTAAATTGGGTTAATAATGTAACAGCTTCTTTAGCCTTTGACCAAAATAAAATGTAACAACCTCTTTATACACGAACGGACTTTTTTTCCTTTACCAAGGTAGCAAACGTACTTCTTCCTTTATGGTTATATGAATATAGATGAATAAAGAAGTAATGTGTAATATCTTGATTTATAGTATGTAAAGTTTAAACAAAATCGAAGGAATAACCAATATTTTTAACATAATGAAAACGTTATATATAACGCTAGCTAGAGATCCAGCTCAAGAAGAAGAATCACTTCTTTACAAATATACAAATTGGATTGTGATTTATTCACTCCTAACCGTGGTAAAGAGTATAATTTTGAAGTTTTGTATAAGCAAGTATCTTGAAAACAAAATAAAATCCATATCATTCTTGGAAAACATCTACTATATACTGGTTCATAGACTAACCCTAGAAAATGACGGATGAATTTACTTTTGGATGATGAGTTTAATCATTATTAAGCGTGTTCTATTTGGAACGTAGTGTTCTTAAAAGTTTGATGTTACACAATGTCGAAGTGGGAAAAGACATGAAAAAATGTGTTTTATCAATTATATTGCACAAACACACAATATAATGTAACACCCAAATGTATCTTTGTTAGGTTGGTTGTACTCTATAAAGTTTTTTGACATATCATCATGACAAGAAATTGGGGACGCTTCAACTCTATGATGTGATAATAATATCTTTTGTCAATAACATTTCCCTACCTTAGTAAAGAAAAATCATTTCTCTACTTTACAAAAATAGATTAAACAATATTTACTGTTATTTCTGATTTCCATCTCCTTAGCTTAAACTCTGTCAGGTTTAAGATGCGACAAAAGGTAATTAAAAATGTCAAGATTCATACCATCTAGGATTTCAATAGTCTGTCTCACAATCTAATTGACAATTTTTAGTTAACTTTTACAATCAGAAATTGTTTGACGTATATGAACTCATTGTTTATTTGAAAAATGATTAAATAGTGAAAACATTTGGAGTGTTTTGTAAAAACCATTTCTTTTTCTTGTTGTTAAATGTAAACAATCCATTTCTTTTTCTTGTTGTTAAATGTACAATTTGCATATCCCTTGTAGATTTTTAGCCTACATATCCCTTGTATCACTAATAAGCTTTTATTCTCTTCCCACAAAAGAATTTTGGTGTGTTTAGAAAAGAAAATGACACCCATAAAGATCTACTACTATGATCAAAAAGTCGTTTAAGAATATTTGGAGAAAAAAAAAGAATGTAACTTCTGAAGATAAAGAAAGAAAAAAGGGGAATATACCTGACTATTTGGAACCAAAAATGACACAAAGATGGTGTTCAAAAGAATGACATAAAGATAAAGTTAATATGACTTTTGTGGCTCATCAAAGGCCATCATCGTCCTCTATAGGCAGTATACTTCTTTCTAGTACAAACTTTCCACTTCCCTTTGTCCAAAGTTCTCCAAAATAACATAATCTATTATATTAAACACATAAGTTAAATTAAATGGATAAAAAACGAAAATCTATACGACTTTTTTTCTTTTCTTTCTTCATGTCCCAAAAAGAATCAAAATTGTGGAATTGTGGTCTCCGGTATATGCAATTGTTATATGCAGACGTTTGTTAGGCCAGCCCATATAAAAGCTTAATGGGCTTCTTTTTCATAGGACCACATTGTAACAAACACGCGTGGCTCAAAGGTATGTTTTTCATCTTTATCTCAGAGTATTGGTTTATTTGTTGTTATTGTTGCAGAGATCTCTCCATGGAAGCTGTCCTGTTATAACAACAGGGTGAGAGATGGGTTGCTACAAAGTGGATAAGAGACCAATCATTTGATGTTTACGCAGATAATATTATTCTGTAAACATCCAATCACATTTACATGTAAAAAAATAACTTTCAAAATGTCCATAAAAATTGATCTTAAAATAAAGATGCGAACAGAGCAGAAAACAAAGAATCAAATGTCCAACCTTTTTCAGTGCTGTTGTTATACAGAAACTAGTACGTTAATTAAAAGGGAAAAAAAATTATTACAAAAAAATAATTTTCCGCTGCCGGACTTCGAACCCGGAAATCCGTCTTTTGAGGAGTTTAACCAGTGTGCTACAGCGGATCTTATGAACGTACTTATAATTAAATTATTTTAACTAAACGCTAACGTTTACAAGAATAAAAAGGTATGTTATTGTACATTTTTTTTTAATGTAACAAAGATACTCAAATTGTGGATTCCTAATCTCGGGTATGCAATTGTTATATAGGCCGATGTTTGTTAGATACTCAGATAACCAAAAGAGCAGCGCGAGCTCACAAGTTTCCAACACTTATGAGAAAGCACAAATACAACTCTTCCAGTCACTTAACGCTAAAGAAAATACTGAACAGAATCGAGACATCTAGATGATCAGTGACCTGCAAGTTACATAGTATTATTCTAATGGTACCAAAAGACTTGAGAGTTAGAATACAGTTGCTACGAGGAATTAGGAAGATTGTGTGTCTACCATCTTTCTTGGCTTGAAGCCTTTCGAGAAGAGAGAAACCTGTACATAAACTTCTTTCTTCCCCATTTCAACCAACTCGGAACACGAACCAGCTTCCTTTTCACCTGGTTCTCTGTAAAACCAGTGAGAGATTTCATTAGAGGAGAACAGTCCAATGAAGAAGATGCAGTTATTGTATCACTCACTTTTGTTTTCGATAAGACGTGTTTCCCACTCTGAGAGTAACTTGGAGTATGCGGTAGCAAGTGACGGCCAGAACTTCATTTGGATATTCATTACATCAAGAACAGTTTCCAAGCCGGCTTTTGAAGGCGTGGTAGCTATAGGTAAGTCGTCATTCTCAGGATTTTCACCCAAAAGCACCTTTATAGATTAAGCCGGATCATGATCAATAAACATTTGTTTCCATATTGAGATTGAAAATAGAGACTAACCTTGATCACTGCTGTAGCAGAAGAAGATATGGAGCGAAGATTGTAGCTGCAAATAATGACCAAGATCAAAAGCTTTAAAAGCTGCCCCTTCAAAACAAGAGACTATTCAGAAACTACAAAAACACTTACCCGCCCTCGAGAATAACTAGCATTTTCCCACCGCAGATATCACTCAACATCTGTGTCATTCGAGAATAACCAGCTGGAGTTACCTGAAAGAGTAAGGGTAAACTTGACCTCTTAAAACCAATATTGAATTGGCAATATACTGAACAGAACACCCTCTGGTGAGGTGTACAAGACAATACTGATTACAGAAGCTGACAATAAAAGCCCGTAGAGTATAAAACTTACATCACAGCATCCTAATGGGTCTCCTCTAGCCGCATCAAATCCAGCTGATACGATGACAAAATCAGGAGAAAATGCAGAAGCTGCAAGGGAGGGGCTTCAGTTAAACATAATAAAGAATGAATGCAAGTTCAGAAGATCGGTTCACTTCCGAAGCATATTAGTAATCAGGTAAACCAAAGACTGGTTTGTAGAAACCAGATATTTGTAAAAACTGGAGATGAAACAAACTCAAAAAGGGAAAGACGACTCTGTACCTATGGGTAGAACAACATGCTGAAAGGCATATATATAGTCTTTATCACCAACTCCACCACAACTCCATGGAACATTTACGCAATAACCTTCAGCACCATTTGTACCAACCTGCACGCACCACAATCAAATATTAGTAACTTTGTTCTGTTACACTTCAATAGATGTTCAAAACCAGACAATGCAAACTCAAAAAGCTAATATATATGGTTATGGTGCGGCAACCAAGTCTACTAAGGAATGCTTGATGAGTCAATCTACAACAGAAAGGCATAGGTACCTCATCAGCAGCTCCAGTACCAGGATAAAAGTTCCCCCCTTCATGTCTGTGCAATGAAACGTACAATACCTATACAATTGTTTCCAGGAATTAGTGAAGGAAACTTCAATTCACAAAAATGATTTACTACATCCAACACTTCAAGAAGTAATGAGAAGACATCCATATAACAAGGCATGCTTACAGATTTGTTTTGCTCGAATATCTCTTGGGTTCCATTTCCATGATGGACATCCTGCAATAATGAAGAAAATATTCATACTAAAAAGATGATGCAAAGAACAAGAACTGAGAAGTCTGAAGTTCTACAAAACCACCAAGAATCGAGTTATCAGAGACATTACCCAGTCCACAATCAGCACCTTCCTTGCCCCTGCTGCCTGTGCTACTAATGCAGCAACAGCTGCATTATTGTGAAGGCAAAACCCCATAGCATGTCTGATGCCAGCATGGTGACCGGGAGGTCTAACCTGACTCAATCAAACATTTCTTAAAGCTGATATAATGTAATTACAATTTCAAGCTAATGTCTTTAAATTTTAAAAATATGGTGAATTTTTGACATACCAAAGCGAAACCATTTTTTACACGGCCAGAGTAAATTTCTGTAGCTAGATCAGCGCACAAACCTGCTGCAAGTCTAGCAGCACGAGCTGAATACTCATTAGCATATGTGTCAGAGGTGAAGTAGCTGACAGACAATAGAAAAATTATGAGCAGTGAGAGCAAAAATAACACAAACAAATCATGTAAACAAGCATTTTTTGCATGTTGAACACTGAAACGTTATAGCTAAATTCAAACCTGTAGAGAAGCTGGCTTGTGATATCAACCATGTCAACATGCTCTGAAGTGTGGACCTTAAAAATAGGAAATTATAAACTATTAATAACTTGTTGGCAAAAGTAACGAAATAAAAGAACTACTCGCAGTTAGAGATGTCTCTATGACAATTAAGTAGCAGCTCACCATCTGGAGCTCTTGTTTCGTGATCTCCCTTGCATGAATAGGCAAACATCTCCCAGGAAAGACGCCTGCAAGTTTTGAAATGTGGAGAATAAAAAATTACTTCAGCGGTTTTAACATGGAAAGATATATGCGGACGATATACCAGCTGTGGCAAGACTAGCAGCTATAGCTCGAAGACGATCAGGTCTCTCGGGATGTGGATGTGCCTTCACTTCGAACTTATTAAGCATGCCATCAACACACGTCAAAAATGGAAACACTTGGAGAAAAGCTTTGGAAACTATAACAGTCAAAGAATCATACTTCTGAGTGTAGCAACATTCTCTCATCGAAACCAACAGCTGTTGCGCTAGTTGCAGATGAGTTTCCTAAGATCAAGATAAAAGAGAAGTTAGCATGCCTAGACTTACTTGAAGTTAGATAGCATGGGAACCGAAGTAACAGTGTTTCTTAAGGACAAGCCAGAAAGAAGCAAAAGAAGTTAAAACCTACCTCCACATTTTGCTTCGACTTCAGTGAGACCAGTGTCTTTGAAAAACGGAGATGCAAAATGTCCATGCCTCAGGATGCTAGATTCCTTGTGCTCACCACATACCTGCATCAAGGAATCAACTCTAGTGATGCTTAGCAAATGCACATTGTGCACATACGTATGCAGACAATTGGTAATGATAAGAGCAGCAAAAACATACATAACAGTGGACCATATCACCAGGATTCGCCATAGTGCAATTAACACAACACCATTTCACAAAATCAACGGGAGTCATCTGCTGCACAGGCTCCCAATCACTATCATCCTCCTCATCTTCTTCATTCAGCAATGCCTCTGCACCGTAGATATCCTGAAACGTCATCTCTCCTCTTGAAACCCTAGCTCTCTTCTGCATAAAGACATTGACAGACACATGAACCCACAGTACCTCAAGAGGAAGACAAATGGTTTAAACTTACAGATGATGAAACCCCAGTGTCTCCATTGCTAAGCTCATCGAGGTGTGTTCCTTCACCACCGTTGCAATGTTTCCTCTTTGAATCCTCACAGAGAGTTTCTACAACCATTGTTACCCTCAGCAATCACTAAAGCTACTAACCAGCAAATCTTCGCTGTGCCAAAAAAAAAAGGTTGCTTTTTTAAATTAATGTGGAGAGATAAAACCAAACCTAATGTAAGAAAACTCTACAAGAGCTTAGGACAACACAATTTATGAAGAATCTAACTTACTTACTTTCCATGTGTTTTGTCCTAATCGATCTCCTATATTGGTAGTCAACTATCTCCTTTTGACTACAGAAAGGAAGGAAACTTTTACCTGAAGAACTTCCGGCGAAACGACGAGCAGAGAAGGTTGAGTCTGTAGCCTTTAGGCGGAGAGCTACCACGGTGGCGCAACGGAGCAGAAGAGAGAGAGAGAGAGAGAGAGAGAGAGAGAGAGAGAGAGAGAGAGAGAGAGAGAGATTGAGAGTGACGTCGCGTAATGGCTTCTGCCCTTTGTTTAACTAAACGATGATGGTCTAATAATAAAAGGGCCCAAGCCCATTATGGAATACGAGACAACTAATTTTTTTTTTTTGGTCAAACGAGACAACTAATTAATTTGTTTTTTTTTCACTCGTTCGTTTAATAACGAATTTTCATGATTTAGGGGTATTATTCAACCTAATATTTAGAAAGGTTTGATTTTATGAATTTTGCATGATTTAGGGTACGTTAATAAAAAACTATGACTAAAATTAAAATATTCAAAAATATATTTTTAGCTTAAAAGTTTATAAAAAAACGTAAAATAACAACAAAATTTTTTAAATTAACTTATTAACAACAATATTTTTTTTAAAATAAATTAAAATCACAATTTCAATAACACTCTAGTGTATTATTATAATATCTTTTATTGTAAAACATGTATATAATAATCTTGGAAAATTGTCAAAAATACATTTTTTCTAGTACCACTTTTCATGTTTACCTTAATCACTTTTACATTTATTTTTTAAGAGGAAAAAACACAGTTATAACCATTGGGTTAATTAATCTAATATTTAAAGTTTAGAGTTGAGAGATAGGGGTAGGATGAAGTAGAGTTAAGAATGTAAAATTTAGGATTTTAATTAATTTTTTTTTTAAATTACCTTTTAAAAAATATTATTTATAAAAATGTATTTTTAATAAAGGTAAAAATGAAAAGTGATACCAATAATGTGGTAAACATGAAAATTTCCATATAACTTTTTAATTAGTAAAACAATACAAATCATTTCAAATTTCAGACTGAGTTATTTACAATTTATCTTTGAATGACATAATAAAATTCATTTTGATGTAATCAATCTAAATCTAAAATTGACTTGGTTTTGCAAAAATATTCTACGTGGCTAGAACAAACAACACTTTTGTACTTGTGAAGAATTCCCGCCAAAACATGATACCACAATATATAACTTCGGGCCTATCAGCCTATGCGTCGCATTCTCTTCCGAGATAAATTCTCTCAGATAATCCTAACTTAGAAACAAACTTAACTCGGTTTCTCTTTTTAACTTATTTTCACGATGTTGCCAATTGACATGCCTAGTGGCTAGTATAATTAATCTGGCTAATGTACTACAACTGATATATAAAAATGACAGAATAAAATACCATCAATTTTATTTAGTACTCTATATATTCTTTTTATCTCTTTTTGTCAACATGTATATACAGTTGGCAAGAACAAGAATATACACATACCCCCATAGATGTAAACTTTAACTCTATATATATATATACATGCGTACGAATATGTGTGTGATGATGATGATCACTCGTGTGCACAAAGAAGCATAGTAATACATTTTCCAATAATGTAGAGCTTTCCTTTCTTCTTGTTCAGAAATTTCCCAACTCCTTTTGGTGAAGAAAACTTCTTCTTCTTTTTTTCCAAATTCTTCACTGCATCATCCTTTGGCTTCTCTTTCATTGTTTGTTGTGTTCTCATATAACAATTTTTGTTATTATGGGGTTTTTTTTATGGTGTAATTGATGTTTAAAGTGTATTTTAAAAGGAAGCAAAGGTTCATTGTTTATATGGGAGTGAGAGAGATAGAGATAAGGAGAAAGTACTCCCCACCATTGCTTTGGGACCTTTCAGTGAAACAACCCAAAAACAAAAGCCAGTTGTGTGAGTGTGACCGAGTAGCTTCCCATTGTGGTTGAAAATATTTGATGTATTGTCTTCATCATGTCTACTTTCAATTCAAAGACTCATCATCGGTACAGATGTTTGTGATGGATTTATTCAGCTAGTTAGTTACTACTAAGGCCATCTACAACGCAGGGTTTTTAACCTGCTTTTTTAATGTAGACCCCACAAAAAAGAGAAGAGACGTTGCTAGATGATGCAAATTAAGAACCGTTTTCTTGCTGTATCTTATCCTGTTTGCGGGCCCCACTAATACGTGGCCCGCGATTGGATCTCCTATTTATAAAAAAAAAAGGAAAAAAAAAAGAAAAATAGGAACCCCAAATGGGGTTTCAGCATTATAGATGCTCTAAGTGCTTTACTTACTTGCATCACGTTTACGATAAAGATCTAAGATTTTTTTTACATTTCTATATCTGATCATTATTATACACATGTTAATCTATCTTTACACCACTTGAAACTTAAAAACATATTCATTCTAACATAGTATGATTGAATCTTATCATACTTTTTTCATATTAACACAGAACTGACATATATATTATAGGTTTACCAAAAAAACGAAAACAGTGAAAATCAAGACTGTAAATTATTATATTTTTCAAAAGAAACGTGTCCATGCTACTGACTCTAGCCAATATGACATGTGGCATGTAATAATCTCTGAAGGGCATCTATAATCATTCAAATCCATGACGAATCAAAGTCAAGTCAGTCTTCCTTACAGACAGCTCATTTTGAGTAAATCGCCAGGGTCCTCAAAGTATGTTCATAAATCATAATCATAAGCGTTTTATTTTCTTGTTGAATTGAACCACATACACTTCTCATATAGAAAAGTAATAACGTCAAATATACATGTATTATTTACTTTCTTTCAAAGAGTTTTTTGGCGATGCGATATTACTGTATGTATAAACTATACTATACACAAATTATTGACTTATGATTTTTTGGTGGGGTTTGTTAAGAATAACACTTTTGGAATATGCGACGGTCTCTTTCAAATAAGGTATGACCGATCATAAGCAAAACCCTGCTTACAATAGTATTTGAGAGCACCATTAACCCTAGCAACCCATTAGGGTTGCTTAATTCTTTTTTTTTTTTTTTAAATCTGATTTAAAAAAAAAAAAATAAAAAACTTGGCCAATCACGGATCGCCACGTGTCACAAATAGTGCAAGCACCCTTGTTTAATGGTGCTTAATTAAGCCATATAAGCATTGGTTCTTACATTGGGGGGAAAGTTTTTTGGAGAACCAAGAGTAAGCACCCTTGGTTAATGGTGCTCTAAGGTGCGAGTTCTGCAATATTCCTTTTGGGTTTGACTAAAGTGATCAGACTGGAACTATTTATATGAGAGTGTCAAATTTAGAGGTTTCATTTTCCATAAAAAGTGGGAAAATCACGTGGGAGAGTTGTTTTTATATATATTCCAACGTAGGAAAAGAAATGTCGAATCCATCACCATCTTACTCATAATGAGTGAGAAAGTAAACAAACCTAATTAGGATTCTTTATAATGCACGAAAGGGCAATGTGTAGGGGATGCACCGTGCACGTGAAGTCCATGCAGACAAGACAGCCCTTGCCGGTCGACTGTTATCTTTTTCTTTCTTTCGAAAATGCTAAATACAGCCTTAATTTGTGAGACAATGACTTTGGCCTTTTTTTTCTTTTTACCCAACAATGACTGGTTTTGTCGACAGTTTTTTTTCCTATTTATCTTCGTTCCATTTGCGGTCCATAAAGTATTTTATATGTAGGGACGTACCTCGTCACTGGCCTTACGTTGTTTTTGTTTTCACTTGCCAACTTACTGGATTTAGTCACATTTTTTAATATTTTTTTAAAGAAATAGAGGATTTCATTTATGTATATTTTTTTGTTTTCTGAAATCTTATAGTGATGGTGGGTTAGAAAGCACAGATAAGAAAATAAATACAACATATGAAAATCAAGGAATGAATTCATCTTTATTAAGAGAAATGTGAATCATGTGGAAGATGTTCATCGTGCGGTTGATGCTAATACTGAATGGTATGGAAATGTTACTCGTAATAAACAGCGAAACAGAGAGCAAGTGGTCAAATGTTCAAAATGAGAACTTCCACCACGAGTTTGGGTTAAGTGTAACTTTGATTATAGTTCTGGAACTGATAATGGTGAGTCACTTTATACATGGACCGCCCACTATTGCCCAATTGGTCCATTTCATATTTATACATTGGGCATATGAGCAATAGGAATATTAGAGCATCTTTAACCATGACAACCCTAATGGGTTGCTTAATCAATTTTTAATTATTAAATGTGTGTTAAGCACTTTAGTTAAGCATCCCATCATTTTTTTGCCTCCAATGCAAGTAGCTTAATTTGAGGTGCTTAGGAAAAAAAATTAAACTTTTTTTAATTTAAGAAATTTTTTATTTATTAGATAAGATATATTAAAAGATAACATTAAAACATAGAATTTATAAAAAAACATAAAAAATTAAGATAAAACTCATAATCGAGAATATTTTGAAAGAAACATCGAAGCTCAAGTGTTTTCTTCATCACTTCCAAATTGACGCCATACATGTTCAACCAAATCAGCTTTAAGTTGTGCATGCATTTGTCTATCACGAATTCTAGTTCGAACACCCATCATATTAGCGATATTTGTAGGGATATCTGTAGAATACGTGAGATCGACATGTGAACTTCTGTTGTCTTCTCTTTGTTGGAACTCGGAAACATCAAACTGAGTGTATGCATCTCATTCGTCTTCTACTATCATATTATGGAGTATGATACATGCTCTCATAATCTTACCAATTTTGACTTTATCCCAAAATAGTGCTGGATTTTTAACGATGGCAAAGCGAGCTTGCAAGACTCCAAAAGCACGCTCGACATCTTTTCGGACAGCTTCTTGACGTTGAGCAAATAAAACTGCTTTCGGCCCTTGAGGTATTGGAATAGACTGGATAAAAGTTGCCCATTTCGGATAAATACCATCAGTGAGATAGTAAGTCAAATTATACTCTCTTCCATTGACATAAAAAGTGACTTGCGGAGCCTGACCTTTTATTATGTCATCAAAAACAGGTGAGCGATCAAGAACATTGATATCGTTTAAGGTACCTGGAGGTCCAAAAAACGCGTGCCATATCCATAGATCATATGAAGCAACCGCCTCTAAAACGATCGTTGGTTTACCCGAACCCCGAGAATATTGCCCTTTCCAAGCGGTGGGACAATTCTTCCACTCCCAATGCATACAATCAATGCTTCCTATCATCCCGGGGAATCCACGATGCTCTCCAATATCAAGTAGTCGTTGAAGATCTGCCGGTGTTGGTCTTCTTAAATACTCATCGCCGAACAAATTAATAATTTCTTCCACAAAATTCTCCAAACATGACCGAGTGGTAGTTTCACCGAGCCGGAGATATTCGTCGATTGTATCAGCCGCAGTACCATACACCAAGACACGAATGGCTGCTGTACACTTTTGGAGTGGTGAGAGACCAAGTCTTCCAAGACCATCTTTTTTTTGGCGAAAGAAGTCAACTTCGTTGGAGAGTCGATCAACAATGTTCATGAACAACGTCTTGTTCATTCTAAAACGTCGGCGGAAAAAAATTTCAGGATATGTTGGAGTTTCACTGAAATAATCATTCCACAGACGTGCATTGCCCTCCTCACGATGTCGTTCGATATAAGCTCGTTTTTTTTTTCTTCGTTCTTCTTGGTCACTATGGATGGTAAAACTTTCAAAGGTTTGATCAAAATGTTGATCAAAAATTTGATCAAATGCATCATCAAATGATTCATCTAAAATGTTTTGAGAAGAAGAAGCCATATTTGTGATCCAAAGAAAAGATAATATGATGTGTTATATTGGTTTAAGAAGTGATCTTCGTTTGTTTGGTGACAAGAGAGGAGATGGTTTGGTAAAGAAATTATGTGAGAATTTGTTTGGTGACAAGAGAGGAGATGGTTTGGTAAAGAAATTATGTGATCTTCGTTTGTTTGGTGACAAGAGAGGAGATGGTTTGGTAAAGAAATTATGTGAGAATGGTTTGGTAAAGAAATTATGTGAAAATATGACGCTTGAACACATTATATATAACAAGATTCTTCTGAAACCACAACACTCCGTGACTACACATGCATAAAAACATGACTCTGACTACGTGACATGCATGCAGACTACACATGCATACAGACACTCCGTGACATGCTGAAAAAGGACGAGACACATGCATACAAACAAGACTCTGACTACGTGACATGCATACAAACAAGACCATGTGACTTGGATACAAACAAGACTCCTTTCATCCGTGACATATGCTCCCAATGGCTTCACGTGAGGCCTCATCCACACTGTCGCCTGCAACACATTAAATAGAAACACAAGCATCAGTAAGAGAAAGAAACACATTAACACAGATAAAGACACATTACCTTATTAATACAATGCTCCATGACAAGCAACAGAAACTTAACAGAAACTTAACAGAAAACTTAACATAGACAAAGCAAACAGAAGTAGTCAAAGAAATCCCTTAAACTAACTAGACATCAACTCATCAATGAGTTTCTTCTTCAAAGCTTCTTCATAATCCGCAAGAGGTTGTTCTTTACTGATGAGACTGTCCAGAAGCTTTATTTTGGACAACCTTTCTTTCAAAGACAGGTCCTCCTTCTTGATGCTCCACATTGTCTAAAACTTAGAGAGCTCCTGCCCATCACCAACTGTCTTCTTACAACGGGCCTTGGATGCCTTGACACCAGGGGGCGATTTGTTCCTTCATCCTCAAGATCTTCTTCTGTTGCTTTTGAACTTGCACTATGTGCACCATCCTCACACTTTCTCTTCTTGGAGCTTCCATCATTTTTAGCAGTTGAAAGCTCACACCACTTCTGGTCATTACGCAATTCTTTCCAAGCATGCTCAAGAGTGAATTTTTTTTTGTGGTTGGCGTAGAAGATTTCGTGTGCAACTTTGAGAACATCATTCTCATTTTGCCCACTGGTTTTTTCTCTTGTGGCAGCTTCATATGCTCCACAAAACTTGCAAACTTGGTCATTGATCTTGTGCCAGCGATTCTTGCAGTGAGCTGCCACTCTCTTTTCACACCCAGCAACCTTTGGAGAAGCATTGTAGTACACAGCAATTCTATTCCAGAATGCAAGAGACTTTTGCTCATTCCCTATTACTGCATCTTTGCTCGTGTTTAACCATGAGGAGATGAGCAAAACATCGTCTGTTGGCGACCAGGTCCTCCTCTCTTTGCGACTGCCTCCTCGTTCTTCTTCACAGAAGTTGGAATCCACATTGCCTTGACTACTGAAGAGTGGAACTTGAGATTCAGATAGTGAAACACTATCTGAAACATTTCGAAAAGCAACATTTTGTTGACTGCTAAGCAGATCAACAAAGGTTGAAGACTCACTGAATGGATTAAATTCCATCACTGAAAGAAGGAATGAGTTTTAAGAGAGTTTTAAGAGAGTTTTAAGAGAGTTTTAAGTTTGTTTTAAGTTTGTTTTAAGCTTGGTTGGAGATGGAAAAGAAGGAAGGAGTTTTAATGATGTTTTCGAGTTGACATATAGCTAACTTCAATTTATTACACTTTCACAACCATAATCGTCAATTCAAACAAACCACAATAACTCAACCCGAAAGCAATCCTAACTTTATTACACCATCAACGCTAACACACCAACCACATTTACCTACCTAAAGCACTTTAATTAAGTACCTAAACTTAAGTGAGTACTATCTCAAGAGACAAACAAACAGAACCATTCAATTCACTGCAACACATCAAACAGAAACAAAACTTCAAATGCAGGACATTCAATTCAATTCATACCATTTAGACAAGAACCATTCAGTTCATACTATCTCAACAGAAACAAAAATTCAAATTCAGGACAGTCTATTCAATTCATACCATTCAGACGAGAGAACCATTCAGTTCAAACTATCTCTATTCAGACTATAACCATTAAGTTCATATTATATCTATGAAGTTTCATAGGAATGACATATGAAATCGTCTTGAAGTGTTACCTATATTGCAGATCAGAATAGCGAATGATTCTTTGTAGTCCTTCGTCTCTTCCTCCGTCCATGTGACCAATCAAAGACAAAGAAAAATCATGAGGCACGAACGAACACAACAAACAAATAAAAATATGAAAGAACGATTCACACTTATAACGCAAACACATAACTTTACCTTTCTTATGATTTCGTAGAGGAGAGCTCTGGGTCTGAGAGAGGTGTGAGGTGATTCTTCATCACAGTGAGCCTTCGCGAGAGAGAGAGGTGGAGGATTTAAATCCTCCAGAAGAGCGACACCGAGAGACTCCGAGAGATTCATCACCGAGTCGGCTAGGAGAGAGAGAGAGACTTGCAGAGAGAGAGACATGCAGAGAGAGAGAAGGACATATCGTCTTCGATTGACCACAGACGCGTCCAGAAGAGAGAGATGATGAAAGATTCTTCGCGGCCTCGTCGACGACAGAGAGAGACGAGGAGAGATCTTCGTTGCTTGACCACAGAGCCGTCGAGGAGAGCGAACGAGACGACTAGAGAGAGAGAGAGGAGGACAGATCGTCGTTGCTTGACCACCATCGCGTCCAGGAGAGAGAGAGATGGGGATAGCTTCATCGCGGAGTCGTTGAAGACAGAGAGAGACGAGGAAAGAGAGCCGACTAGAGATCGTCGTCGATTACTCACAGAGGCTTCGACTAATCGACGCAGATGGGAGGCTTCGTGCACAAAGAAGACGAGATGGGCGGAGTTGTCGAAGAGAGAAGAATGGGAGAGAATGGGAGAGAATGGGGGAGAATGGGAGAGAATCGGACGCGGAGTGTTGAATGGCCAACACGTGTCCACTAACCACCGTTTCTTGTGAAGCTTAATTAAGCACCGTCTTCTCTTTCATTAATTCTTTTTCTTTTTTTTTTAAACCCAAAAAGCATTAACCACCCCATTAGGAGCCCGCGTTGAAGCTGCTCTTAGTTCACTTTTGCCCTAAACTGTAGATTCCTTTTTTAAATCAATTTTTTTTACCTGAAGATGGATCAAAATTAGAAGACTCTATGTGTTGTCCACTTGCTCCATCCACGCTAAGTGCCTCTATGCTCTTGGGATAATTCCTATAACCCACACAGAAGACCACAAAATATCCATTAATTTCACATTATCACTGAATAGTATTGTCACATAACTGAAAAGGCATTTTATGCAACTGAAAACATGGATCTATTATATGAGATGTGATCACAAGTTTTACCTGTCAAGAGACTCTCCAATGCCTAGCTGTCCATTAGTACCTCTTCCCCAAGCAAACACATTATCTCTTTCAGTCACAGCCAAGGTATGTCTCCATCCACATGAGACTTGTACTACTTTCTGTCAAATTCCACAAATACATTTTGAGACACGAGATGATTATTGTTCAGCTGTCTGGTTAAAGTCTCGTAGGAGTCATTGTAAGAAAAGTAGCATGCCTGATCGTCTGGAAATCGAACTTGCACTGGAGAACATTGATCTAAATTGTCGCCCACTCCTACTTGCCCAAACTGCATGCTAAAACGAAGAATATTAGATGCTTGTCCTATTCAAGGTGAGTTACTTAAGTAACCCAATATGTGAACTTGCATGTCTTGCTAACAAGTCTTATCGACCTTTGCTTGATATACTACTATTCAAGTGCATGTATAAAGCAACTACATGCAAATCTCAGATGAATGTGTGGATGAAATGGACCAATTGGGTGAGTCACCATTGGTGACGCTGGGATTGGGTGGATCCTGAGGGATGATAAAGGAAGCCATTTAGGTTCGAGTGAAAAGAAAACAGTCTTCGCTTGATGGAGAAGGGTGTGGTTTGAAGGAGATAATCAAAAAATTATATAATATTATCAACCAAGTGAAGAATCATGTAGATCTTGGGATATGCTATGTGATATTTGATACTGGATGACCTTGCTACCAGAAAGTTCGCTTGAGCATGTGAATAGAGCGAAGAATCAAGAAGGGGATGCTCTGGCAAAAAAAACAGTTCAACAAGATTGTTCATCTGTTTATTTTCATATTTCTCATGTATGGTTGATTCGGTTTTTGTATTACCCATTTACGATTTACTTTAATTAAAGCTATGGTTAAAAAAAAAATACAACATATAAATTTCATTGATCTTCCTCTGGATTAGTTGACAATCACCAAGAGTAAATTTTCTTTTGCCTGAAATGTTTACTCTTGAAGGTATAACCAACCATACCCTTGAAAACCTCTCTAAATTTTGGCATAGTAACCAATTGAAAATCAAACGTTTCTTAAAATAACACATCAAGCGACTCTTGTAGAAGATTGTCGTTATGGAGTATACAGTAGAAAGTAGAAACAGTCATATAAGATTATAGATTTGGGTATACCTTTTTTTGAACGACCACTTGATTGATAGATAGAAGCCTTAGGCAGAACAGAACTCGATTTGGATAGACCAACACCCGTATTGTTATGTAATAATAGTTCGTACATTTCACTTCTGTCTATGACTTTATTCTTTAAAAGAAAAACCACTGATAGCCTTACAAAAACACAAGTACATAGAGTCTCGCTGTTTCTCTGGTCAGTCATGGTATACAGATTTTAAACCAGAGCAGATGTCAATAAAACGTTCACAAACCGCCAACCAAACCAAACCAGACCGGAAATTAAATCAAAAGAAAAGGAGTACAATGGAGAAAACAAGAATGAATCTCGTTGGGACATTTCATCGAACACTTCGGTTGCATATTCCCAGTTAAAGCTAAACAGAATCTTCTTCACCGAACTGAACGAGATTCTCTTCTTCTTGTCTCTTCTTCATATCCTTCTCGTATTGCCGTAACGCTTCCTCCATCTTCATCTGCGTAAAACCCCCAAGTTTCAAGCAAAAAAGAAAGAGTCACAAGCGCGTGTAAAGTCGAGCACAAGAAGAAGAAGAAACAGACCTTGTAGCTAACTTCGACGCGATGCATAACGTAGAACCCGAGAGTCCCGCCGAGAAGTGTTCCCGCTATGATCCGTGCGTAAGCCCATGTCATCGAGCTCAACGCCATTTTCCTCCCTTCCTTCTATTACAGTTTACGACTAATGTATGAATCATTTACGCGGACCAGATAAAAGAACATACCGAGTGGTTCAATTCTATCTCACGGTTTGGTTTTATGGTTTGTGTGTCAAACCGAGCTTACATCCTGCCCGGTTCAGATCCAGAATAATGGTCTAAATCAAAATTAAACAGAGAAGAAAACAGATTATCCTGGTTTATTTTACATTTGATTTCGTACCATGAACCGGTTATTTCGGTAGGCTTGTACTTATAATCATAGACTAATATGTAAACCGTAAGCAAAACTAAAGCTGGTTTGAGATGCAATCAACCATTCGGTTCAAAGAAAAATTCAGAAACCAGTGCCAAGTGATCGCTTCCCAGTTCCTGCAAAACCAAAGACGAACCAGACTAAAGCATGAGGCCATTGTATTAGTAGCAACAGAAATATCATCGACCTAGTACTAGCAGAACTTACTTGACAAGGAAGCCCTCGGGTTCTGCAGAGGACATCAATGGGGAGTGTATCAAGAACTCTTGCAGGTGCAACACCATCCGAGTACCTGCACCAAACACACATACGTGTGTTTCCAATTAATTCATCCACCAGCTATTGTATTATTTGGTTTATTTTAAAATATGTTATACCAGAGGTAATCAACCGTTCCAAGAAATTTTGAGTGGTATGAGGTTGCTAGAGGTTCACCAATAGAGTCCCTGGTGTTTGTTGAACCCTGGCGTGTACCATGACCATGATCAGTTAAGACTGTCATGTATAGATAGTAAAGCTAATTTGTATGTGTTACGTTACCTTAACTGAGGCGTATGAGCTATGGATTTTCAACGGATGCACAGCCCAGTACGAGTTCTCTTGTCCAGTCGCGAGACGGATCTCTTCGTCGGTCCAAGAGCTACTTAAAAGAATATGAAAAACAATGAATAAAAAAAAAAAAACAGTTTTAAAGCTTCTAATATTCACAAGGCAGACACCAAACAACCATTAACTACAGAACCTGATTATGGAAGTTATTGTATGACTAGGTTTGCTTCCTGTCTCAAGAACTTGGTTTGGAAGACGATTTCTCTGGCCAGAGAGCTCCCTTTTGTCATGTTTCATGATATTCAGCTGGAAGATAGAAACACTATTAGAACAAAGAAACCATAACCGGGGATATTAGTAGGTAAACTGAAGAAAGACTGTAACTGTTTATACCTCAGAGGACGCCAAGAAGTTGTACAGTGGACTCTGCAAGTGATTAGATTAGATAACATCAACTAATGAGATAAATAAGTACAAAATGCAAAAGTGAATTCGTTTATTTGATTAATGTATGTACCTGGGGTAAGCTATTGTAATCACCGCCTAGAACAATGGGAATATCACCCCATTTCTTAGAGAGCAAGTGAGCCTTTGAGCAGAGCGAACGAATCTGTCAATCAAGAATAAGCCGTATGTAGGAACTCTGTTAACAACACAGCTATGAGTTCACATTTTCATGACTGTCGCTTAATATGTGAACACATGCTAGTTAAACATCTCTTGGCGACTTCAAGGCGACATGGACCAATCAACATTGTGTAAACTTCACGGCTTTGTGTAGTTCATCTATCAATTGAACACGTACCTGACCAAGCTTCACATCTCCTCTAATTGGATTATAAAGCACGTGAATGTTACCCACCAGTAGCTTTCTTGACTTATACTTCCTCAGCTAACAAAAAAACTAGATCAATCACCTCAAGCATATATACATGGAAAAGACAGAATATATATATATATATATATATATATAAAGAATTGCTACCTCGAGAACACAAAGTTGTGCAACATTATCACGCATCCCAAACTGGCTAAACTCAATGTTCTCCCTCTCCAAAACCCGAAACCTTTGTCAAAACGAACATACAACTTTCAACAATGCCAAGTTGATTTTGTTACTTAACAAGCAATCTTTGCTTACCTGTCGGCCTTCCAAAACATTGCGCACCCATCAATGTTATCTCCAGTTCGCCGCTGCCATTGCAAAGCTTATATTTTGTATTCCTTCTAAAGAATTGCCTGAGGCTTCATCAGATGAAAAGGTAAACGAAGCCAACCATCGATGTTTTTTTACATCTCATGCCACTCATTTTTTTAATCAACACAATTAAGCAAATGTCATTGATTGGTATGGTCTACAAAGAGGGAATAGAGCAAACCTTGTAGGATCCAGCATATCCAGCTTTCTCCATCATACTAAACATATCAAAATACTTGTCTACTTCCTACAAGAATCAGTCCATAACTCTTTTAACCAAGGAATTTAAAATCTAGTCCAGAAAAGAAAAAAAAAAACTTATATATTACCTGCATGCAGATTATGTCTGGTTTGAGACGAAACAGTTCCTCGCATATCAACCTTTTGCGGTAACCCCACTTAAGATAAGGGAAAGAGACATTGGAGTACAAATCTTTGTGATATGATGAGTTTCTATCTCCAAGTATGTTGTATGACACGACCGTGAATCTGTCTGAATCTATATATTATCACATAAATTAAGACACGAGTCAAAGAACAAAGTGTTCCCCTGTTTCACATGCTTCAACGCTTGGTGCCTCAGTTCATGAATATTTGAAAATATATATATATAGCAATGATGAATACCAATAACATCGACAGAATCCTACCTTCGGATACGGTAGACGTATCTGAATCAATCCAGTCACGAGCAATCCGAGAAGACGGTATTTGATCGGCATGTCGACGCCGAGGAAGAGGGTTGTACCATCTACGGCTGTAGGAGCCTTTTGAAGAATCTTTAGTACCGGTCGGTCCAGATGTGGAGGAGCAGGACACGAAGAAGCTCGCATCACACGTGGACGATGATAAAGGAGCTCGGTGAAATCCAGACCGAAGGTGAACATCTAAGGTGATTCGAGAAGCTCCGGTTGGCCGTGACCAAGAACAAGCCACGCAACGCATTATTTGGAGAAATCGAAAACCACACACCAGACAACCGCTTGGCGCGCCCTATGGATAATATCTTTTATTCCACGTTTCTTGTTAATACAGAACAAAAGACACGTACCGTTTTATTTACTCTCCTCCCTAAGCCCATTTACAGGCCCAACCAAATATTATTCAATCAACCGAGTAAACTTTATTGCGGAGATTTTTCCAAATTTGCCAAAGAAGATGTTATACATCAAAATCAGTCAACTTAACACGATAAAATATGAAAATTAATTAACAGTAATATAACCAAACGGTCCAAACCTACTCAGTTGACGACTTGCATAAAATTTAACACAACCTATTCGAACTTTGTTTATAATATCGACCAAACGGTGCGACAAAAACAATGGTAAATAAATCCATCCTAATTTTGTTAGTTTTACGACAAACGGTGAGAGTCAGACACTATTGTGTACACTATATACAACCATACTGGTATTTTCAAGTATGCCTACCTATTTTGTGTAGGAAATTAAAAATAGTGTTTTATTTCTTTAAAAATACAGTTATACAATGACCTATTGCTAATACCAGATAATTACATAATTGTAGTTGTTGTACGCATTTTTTGCTAGTTGAGCAACAAAATGAACAAGATTTCTAAGTACATAGTGGAAGCCAAAGTTATTATTGTGTAGGACATAAAGATAACCATTGGGAAGATCTAATTTTTTTGTGTATTTTACTATGAAAACGGTGCTACAAAACAAAATAAAATCAATATTGTGTATTTATGTTCATACATATTGTCTAGAATATATACACGCATACTGTTTTTTTCAAGAGAACTTGTCAAAAATACTATTTTTTATTACTTTTTAAAAATATCATTTTTTTATCAATTTTTAAAAATATTAGTTTTTTTATTAATTTTTAAAAATACATTAATCACTTTTATCTTTGTTTCTTAAGCATGCCTACCTGAAGCATCAATGATACATATTGATACTGTGTGTTCGTTTTTTCTCTTTTTTTCAATCTCTATTATTGCGTCTTTCATTAAACTGTTCTTAAAACTTTTATGTAAATAAATTTATTTAACAGTATGATAAACTTTTTTAAAAAAATTATTTCTCCTATAAGTAAAACATTCTTCCTCTTCAACTTAAACACACTTATCTTCACACAATGTCTTCCGCAAGATTTTTATCTTTCCTTTCCGCCATCACTCTCTCTCTTTTCCTCACCACGACCGATGCTTCCTCTCGATCTCTACCGACTTCACATGAAACGACCGAACTCAACGTCGTTTCATCTCTCCAGCAAACACAACACATCCTCTCAATCGACCCGACCCGTTCCTCACTCACCACCACCACCACCGAACCCGAATCCATCCCCGTCTTCCTCAACTCCTCCTCTCCACTCTCTCTAGAGCTCCACTCCCGAGACACTCTCGTCACATCCCAGCACAAAGACTACAAAAGCCTAGTACTGAGTCGACTCGAGCGAGACTCATCCCGAGTCGCCTCCATCATCACCAAACTCAGCCTCGCCCTCGACGACCACACCCGTTACCAACCCGAGGAGCTAACGACACCTGTCATCTCCGGAGCCAGCCAAGGAAGCGGCGAGTACTTCTCCCGACTCGGGATCGGAACTCCGGCGAAGGAGATGTACTTGGTGCTCGACACCGGAAGCGACGTGAACTGGATCCAGTGCAAACCTTGCTCCTCCTGTTACCAACAATCCGACCCGATATTCGACCCGAGTTCATCCTCCACGTACAAGCCCCTCACTTGCTCTTCTCCAAAGTGCACTTCTCTAAAGGCTTCAGCTTGTCGTTCAGACAAATGTCTCTACCAAGTTCGTTACGGAGACGGGTCTTTCACCGTTGGTGAATACGCAACCGATACGGTGACGTTTGGTAACTCGGGTAAAGTAAACGACGTCGCTTTGGGGTGTGGTCGTGATAACGAAGGTCTCTTCACCGGAGCAGCCGGTTTACTCGGTTTAGGCGGTGGAGCTTTGTCGATGCCGAGTCAGATCAAAGCAAAGTCTTTCTCTTACTGCCTCGTTGACCGTGACTCGGGTAAATCTTCGAGTCTCGACTTCAACTCGGTGCAAATCGGCGGCGGAGACGCGACGGCTCCGATTCTCCGGAACCGCAAGATCGACACTTTCTACTACGTCGGGTTCACCGGGTTCAGCGTCGGCGGTCAGCAAGTCTCCATCCCGTCGTCGGCCTTCGCCGTCGACGCTACGGGTTCCGGAGGAGTGATCTTGGACTGTGGAACCGCCGTGACTCGGCTCCAGACTCAGGCCTATAACTCGCTTCGCGACGCGTTTGTGAAGCTCACGGCGAATCTCAAGAAGGGGACGTCGAGCATCTCGCTGTTTGACACGTGCTACGACTTCTCGTCTCTCTCCACCGTGAAGGTTCCGACGGTGGCGTTTCATTTCGCCGGTGGGAAGACGCTTAATTTGCCGGCGAAGAATTACTTGATACCTGTTGATGATGCAGGGACGTTCTGCTTCGCTTTTGCGCCGACGTCGGCTCCGTTGTCGATCATCGGGAACGTGCAGCAGCAAGGGACACGTATCACTTACGATCTGGCGAATCATCTTATCGGATTGTCAGCTAATAAATGCTAAAAAAGATGTTGATGATTTAGTAGTTTTACAGATATCAAGTAAAACTCTTTAGTTCTTTGCTCTTTCATGGAAAAATAAAATAGTATGACTATGAAGTGTGAATTTTTTTTCTCTTTTTTTCTTCTAATGAATCAGAAGTTTGGAGGAAAAAAATTATAACTAGTACTTTTCAAAATGTTAAGGTAATTTTTACTTTATTAAATATACCAATAAAAATATATAAATTTATTTATAATTAGCTTAACTATATCTAACTTATATATCAAATAATACTTTTAGAAATAATATTTTCTTAAGTTTTGTGCTTTTATCCAAAACAATTTTTTTTTATCAAATCCAAACTAGTTGTATAATAAAACAGAGGAAGAGGAAATATAAACATAGGGCCTTGTAACTAAAGAAAAGTCTTCAAACAACTTTTGGTGTGGTCCCTATCTTGGGAGTGTGTTTAGATTGCTGTCTGAACAATCAGTGTGTGAATGTAAACTTTTTATTTGACTCAGATGTGAAAAGTTGAATTAAAAACACATAGAATCTGTTTACATGAACATGCAAGCGAGTGCGATTATTTATCTAGTCAACAGATTGTCAGATAAAAATAGTCAAAGACACCATATCACTTATCCACAAATGTGTACAGAAGGAAGAAGATATTAAATGATTTTAACTTTGCAATTTGTTTACATTAATTCAGGAAGAAAATGAACAAAAAGGTGGGTAAAACCATGTCATTATGTGCATAAGCTTTACATGCACAGAGCCACGTCTTGGAACGAAAGACGAGGGTGGACTTTTAAGGTTTACTTAGCTTAGTCATTCTAGCAACCACCGAGTAACTCATGTGCATATGAAGTCACGGACTGATTTACTAACTTGGCCAGTTTCTATTTTGCTCTCATTAAAGTCATTTACCTTTTTTTGTATCGTTTTCTAATTTGTTTTATATTAATGGTACAGATCATCACTATACGCCGTTGTGTATGATATATGTGTACAGAAAATCATAAAGTTTTTGACAACTTCAAGAAAATGCCATATCGTATTTAGTTAGATATTGAACAGGGTGAAGGCAGAACATTCTTATCGAAAAAAAAAACACTAAAAATACTATTTGTTGTTTCAATCAATCTTTTGGAGAATTTCAGAATTTCCAATTTGTGTATTTCCGATAATATTACTTATTCTGTTTCATTTTATATGTTGTTTTTGTTTTTTTTCCCAAAAATATTAATATTTTTACTTTATCTCTAATAAGTACATTATATTATTTAGTTATATTAATTAAGTTAACAAATAAATATACTAAAATGTAAAATAATACTTAAAATGACACAAAAATCAAATTCTACAACAAAATCTAGTATGGAACGGAAGGTATATATAATCTCACCAAGTGAAAATTACATGCTAGTGATGCCTAATATTCCAAAACCTAGCGAAACTCAAATCGAATCCAATAATAATATCTTGAAGTATCAAATGGGAAAGGGACTTAGAATCCTAAAGAAGCTGGCTGCAATATACATGTTATAATGGAAGTAGTGGTGAAATTTCAAATATAGATCACAACTCTTTCTTAATTAAACTCTCTTGCTAATGAAAAATTCATGCTAAACGTCGATGTTCCTGAAATATATAACCATATCGATGTTTCAATCATCTGATAACCGTTTTGAAAAGATTACAAAATACATAGACGTAACGTCGGTAAGGGTAATAGAGATGTGAGATAAGAATCACATGCAAGACTGGCCCGCCATTTCATTATATTTGCTTCTTTTCTGCCAAAAATTTACAAACTGGCAACAGTCCTTATTTCTTTCTGATCAAACTCCTCCTATATATGATTTGATCTACGGTGTTTTATATGGTGATTTTGAGCATCGTGATATACGTAAAAATAATAACAAAGAATGGTAACAAAATAAGACAAACATTTAATTCACAGTGAAATAGCATAAATTTAGAAAACATGAGACAGTTTATGAATACTGGTAAGTATGGTCCCAAAAAAAAAACTTATCATTTTCATCACACACAATGATATCATCTATCTATCTCACACTAAGATATATAAACGCTTGGTAAATAAAGAATCGTTAGAAATTGTGGCATATTGTTTATTTATCTATGTTATATGTTATAGTCGAACGAAAACATATGTTAAATGGTATTGGTAATTCATTCAGCAAAACTGCTGACAGAGCCAGCTGAGTAAGGGGTTGATATTCATTCAGTTAAACTGTTGACAGAACTGGCTGCGTAAGAACACCTCCGTTGAGAGATTCTTAGGGGGTTCTTAACACGAAATAGTGGTGGGTTCTATCACTTTTCTTAAGAATCGGTTCCAAAAATCCTAAATTAAAAACCAGTTTTTGCACTATATCGTGGACCCCACTGATATGTGGCGGCCTACGATTAATTTGTTTTCAATTTTAATTTTTTTTAATAAGAAAAAAAATATTTAAGAATTAAAAAAATACTACGGTGGATTCTAATGAATGGAGATGGTCTAAGGGGTGGTAAGTGCGACCGATCCATGATTCAGTTAAATTATCTTTTTTTTTAAAATACGTATTAAATTAAAATATAAACAGTATTATAAATGTAAAATATAAAATATTTAGCAAAATTCTCAACAAAAAAAACAAACAAATAACTTTGTTATTTTGCTTTGATTATAATTTTATTAATAATGAAAATATTAAAAGTTAATAATTATTCCATAAAGGATGATATTTGCCAAAAAACCTTTAACAAAGTTGAGCCGGCTCTGATTACTAGTGAAAAAATTGCAAGAAGTATAATTATGGCTAAATCCTACGTGACTAGCTAGGAAATTTGGAATAATTATTCTTTTCATGAACTTGTACCATTGTCATAAAATTTTAAATAACAAAACAAACTTCTGTTTTGTTAAACTGTATTAACATAACAAGATCTGAAAAAGCAGACCTTTTACAAAGATGAACTGAATGTTCAAGGTACACTCCGCTTAAAATCAGATTTGTGTGTTTTATTTTGGACTAACCATATAATAGTGATGTATTATCAACTATTGATTGCATTAGAAGTGATGTATTACCAAATCTAAGCGTCGTGATTAGCCAAAAGGAACAAGAAGGTAAAGGTGCACCGTACTCTCGTGGACCCATTAGAATCTGTTTGTCGGTAAGATTAAAACCCAACAATGAGATGACACGTGGAACTGCAGGCTTGCAGATGATGTACCAGTACTAGTTTCACACTAGATTGCGTTCACGTGGATTGAATACATAACGCCAGATATCACGACAGATAATAATACTTTTATCGGAACATTACAAATGAAAATACTTGAAAATGCAAATTGTAATTATCCTTAAGAAAAGTGTACATAAATAGTTTTGCAAAAACATAGCAAACTGATTTGTTTTTGCAATTATCCTAGTTTTCACCACAAAACTTGCGATTTTGTAGTGATGATTAAGTTGTGACATATATGCATCTATGCCTGGCCTGAGCTAAAGCTCATGATGCTAGTGGTTTAGGTGGTCAAATATTATTAATAATTTATAGGACATTAGATTTGAAAAGTTATTGTAGTCGAATGGTTAATGCTTCTAAAGATGTGCTCTTAGTGCTGAGTTAGAAACTGCTGAAAAGCATAGTGTTTTTCATTTTGCTTTAGGTTTTTCATTTTGCTTTAGGAGTCAGTTAATAATGGATCGGGCCTGTACTACCTTACAGGATAAACTAGGCGAAATAAATATTTTTTGAATTCGATACTCTAAGATGGAAATGTGAAAGATAATGAAATCTACTAAAAACCGAAATATACAATAGTATATAATTACCGTTAATTAACATCTATATAACACTCTCTTTCCCTTCTCACTTCTATGATTCTATCTCATCAAAAAAGTTATATCAAATTTTAACATTCTTAACTACAAGCTGGCGGTGTAATAACAGCACATAAAATTTGAGTTGCTAAGCAATTAGAATTTGAAAACACTCCACTACAAACTATTATGTGTTCACGCAAATATGATTTAGTTGCTCAAGACATATTTAAATATCCAAAAAAAAAAATCATTCATAAATTGTCCGTACATCTCTATTTAAAAATTAGTTTGGACCTTCCATAGATACATTAAGCTAATTTTTGGACATCTGAACATAGTTTTTAAAAATTATTAATTTATATTTTTGTATTTTGTTATTTTAACCAAATTTAGCAACACATTTAGTAAACCTATAAATTATTTATAGCCAATAGCCTACAGGGGTGGGCACAAGGCGAATACTTGGTACTCGGCTTGGTTTGTACGACTATTTAAATTTTGGACTTGTACTTGGTTTGTTAATAACGAGTACTTACAGTTTCAAGTACTTGCGAAAAATTGATGGACTTGCAAGTTACTTGCCTTGTTTTATTACTTGTTACTTATAAATTATTTTCGAATTATTTGATAAGTATTGATAAAGCATTTAATAGTTATTTAAAATTTAAAGGTAAATAAATTTGTTATATATATAAATAATATGTTATTGTTTTTGTTTTGTCTTGTTTTCTTGTATTTTAGTCATTCGTGAAATAGATTATATTGAGGAAAAAAAACATAAGATGCTTATATAAATATATCACTTATGTTTGATTTACTTATAAAAATTAAAATATAAACAAGTTGTTTTATTATGATTTAGGAAAATATATCCTTGTTCATTAAGAAAAAAATGAGAAATAAACCAAACAACGCCAAATGATTAATTTTATGTTATTATTTTATAGTTATAAAAGTTTAAATAGACAACTTAATATACGACTTGATTAGAACAAGTATTCGACTTTAAGGATCTTGTATCAATCAAGTAACGAATAGGAAGTAAGTAACAAGTAATTGTTGTCACTCATCAAATACATAAATTTTAATTAACTAATGAGATAGATACTAAGTATTTAATAAATTAAGTAATATATAACAGGTAATCGAACAAGTAAATGATAACAAGTAACAAACCAAGTAACAGACCAAGTAACAAGCCAAGTAGTTATAAATAAAAATGAACTTGATACTTGACTTGTACTTGCAAGTAACATAATTTGATTACTTGTTACTCGACTTGATTATAGCAAGTACTTGTTTTTTCAAACCGAACCGAGTCGAGTAGCGAGTACAAGCCGAGTATCAAGCATTTGTGCCCAGCCCTAATAGCCTAGACTATGTATAACAGGCAGGAAAATAAAGAAGAAAAAGTAGGATCATGCAAAGACAAAAACATAATACGACATTAAATGCGTTTGGGTTCAGCTGATTTATAGTAAAGTGTGCCATGCTAATTCATTAAATTCTACTTACAGGTTGGAAGATGTAGATCACATTACACTATTCAGATAGTATTTGATTTTTAAATAAAGTAGCTAATGCGAACGAATGAACATAATATATATGTACGGGGTCCGGGGATGACACAAACATAAACACGTGTTTCTAATTATGATACCTTTCACATCTATGCTTCTGGGGGGGGGAATGGACTTGTTTTGAAGGGTGGTGAAAATAAGTAAATATGGGGGACCAAAAAATGGGAGGATTGGCTTTTAATATCGAAACTAAAACATGGGGGAGTGAAAATGAAAGGAAATAAATGACATTAATAATGAAACTTACAGAAATAAAAAATAAAACTCAAATGAGACCATACTTGTTGGGAGGTTGACCAATGGAGAAGTCTCGTTTAGTCTCTGGAGATATTTTCATGTTCCGCCTGCTTGTATTTAACTTTATATTTCAATTTTGAATGAATATATAATCAGATGAAAGGAAAAAAAAATATATCTCCTTAACAACTTGATATAACATTCAGTATGTATACCTTACTAAATATAAGTTCTGCATTTACTAGAAGTAAAAATTCTCTTTGTTTTTATATATGAATGAATCTATTGATTTGGATCCCTCTATGTACAAAAGATATCATTATCCCACTGTTTTTAAATTGCCCAGATATAAGAAGACAAACAAACAAAAAAAAGGTGAAAGAGTTGAAAGGATTGAATGATTAAAAACCGCGAGGGAGGTTTGTGGTTTTTTCTGTCATTGGAGTCTCCTCAGCACCATGGCTAAACCAAACAGAGAAAAATAAAATGAGAATCAAACAGATATGTAATAGAGTTATAACCAAAAAAAAGTAAACAAAGATTTGCTAGATTATATTACCTGAGATAGCTGAGAGCAGACATACGGTAGAGACAAGTTAAGACAAGTACATGCAATCCTATCGTGTAGAAGAATGCAAATGTCCTCGCATACCTGAAAATTCTAATCAGCCCCCAACATACTTTTTGTGATGTACTTTAATTTCAATGTTTAAGAAAAAAAGATCTGGCTTACTTGTTTCCTAGAAGGAAGCGGCCACTACTTAGTGTAATCCGATCTCTAATTCCCAATTCTTTGACCCGTTGCTCTCTTTCCTGTTTGACAAACACCGTATAGTTTACATGAGGCTGGAATGGCTAATACTACTCCTAACTAAGGTTTGTGTAAAGATGATAGAAGAAGAATGTTTTTAACCTTTTTCGAGAATGCTGCAAATGGGTTGATATCATCCTCGTATATTTTCTTGTATTTAGATTCCACATCCGAGTTAAATCCACTTTCCACATCTTCCACATACTGACGTTTGGAGCAACATTTCAATTAGAAAAATAAAACACGAGCGTGATGGGACAGAGAAATATAATGTAGAAAAGAAAATACCTTCTTTGATCCTCGGGAGATAACTTTATCATTGTTATAGTCTTGGACATAACGGATTTTGCCATAGAGTTTGACGTTGTCTGCTTTGGTTTTATCCAATTCGTCTGTGAGAAAGCCAATCTTCTCTTTTAATCGTCTTATCTCCTGCAACAGTAAAATGAACACAGAGCTCAAATGAGTTTAACTAGAGATAGGGAAGACGAATCAAAGTGGATATTGCAAGTGCACTTCTGTTACCTCTTCTGTTTCCCGCAACCGTGCTCGGAACCTATCTCTTTGGCTGCAAATAACTTTCAACATTGAGCTTTGATCTTGATCTGTTGGAACATGTTTCTGATCCATAGGAGCCTATCAAAAGTAAACAGAAATTGATAAAGAGCACCAATAAGTGTTAAGTTTATTGTGAGGTATATATGAAAATGTTGTGGTAACGAATTTCAAGCATATATTTTTTTTTCACGCCATAGATAAGGAAGACTAAGCATACAACATCTACTAAAAAGTTAAAGCTGTATGTTACTGGTTATCTATCTAGATCTTAGCCCTGAACCATTTGGTCCTTTCTCTTTCTTTCGGAGAATAATCACAGCTTCAAGAGCGTTGCATGAGAAATTACATGACTCATACACATATGTCAGAGAGAAGTACCTCAGACTGCTCAGCCACACCTGCTTCTGAGAACTCCCACTCATTAAATAGCGCACCTCTTCGCTCTTTCGAACTGTAACCCTGTGTAACAAGCAGAGAAAGTTTTAAGTATCATCAAAAACTTTTTTAATCTGGTTTCTCCTCTCAAATAGGACATTTATACCGAATCAGAAAATCCTCATAATCTCAGAAAATAATATAAATATATATATACACTGAAAGAAACATGGAGGGATCTCAGAAAGCAAATACAAGGTGAAGAGAAATCTTAAAATGGTAGCTACACACTCTTACATACCTTCAAGATATCATCCTCCAACTTCTGAATCAGTCTCTGCTGTTCATTAACCTTAGCTGTTAGTTCTTCTCCCTTGGCTTCAGCCTTCTCAAGCAAAGAGGTTTTCTCAGAAAGTTGAACCTGGGATAAAAAGTGGTTTAATCGACCAACGTTATTGACTTGTGCAGGTTCATGTCACTGAAAGAGTAACGAAGAAACATAATTACAGTGGTGTCGGTTCATTCCGTAGATGGTTATGTACCTTTAATTGAGTGACTTCATGCTCCATTTTTCTGTTTTTATCAAGAAGAAGCGACTCCATTCTGCTCATCTCTTCACCAGTGGTAGCAGCATCCCAGTCCTCGGCCTCAATTGAATTGTAACCTACTGCCTAAGACGCAATAACAACGTTGCACTTTACATCATAATATTATTAAGAGGAAAATAGATGATGGATCTGTGGCAAGAAGTCAGTTAGAAGGAAAAGAAGTAAGCACCAAAAAACACCAGAAATGCAAGTACCTGCAGAATTTTCACTTTCTTGCGCAGATCATCAACTAATTTTGCTGATGGTCTTTCTTGAAGCTCTTTCTTCATCTCCTCAATGACAGTATCCTAGTTAATACCAAAAAAAGACAAGCAAACATTAGATATGGAAAGCGATACTAAACTGATAACCAACAAAAAAAGTTCTCAGTATAAACAGCAAAAGATAGCACAACTTTCACCTTTTTATTGAGCAACGAATTCAATTTCTTTATCTCGGCAACATGACCTTCTCGCTCATTAGCTAGAGCTGTCTCAACATTGTGAATTTCCATATTAAGCTCTGATATAATCTTCTCTTTAGCAGTCAAAGAATTCTCCAGCATATTATTTGAATCTACATTGTCACTGCAGTGAACGAGCACAACAACAACAAAAAAATCAAAAAAAGAAAATACTTAGATGGGACCTAACTGAACTGTGCCTTGTTAAATGGACATTTAAGTGTCAATCATCTTACCTATTCTTGTTTTCAGTATCTTCATTAGCTGTTTGCAGCTGAGACCGTAGATGTCCCTGTTACAAATCAATAACAAAATTAGGGCGCAAATTCTCCGGTTTATCCTGGACATTCCCTAAATTCAAACATGACATTTAAAGAACATTCTGTGAAAGACCTTTTCCCTCTCAAGTGTAAGGAGTCGCGTTTGAGCACGCTCCACTTCATCCATCAACAGACCAAGTTCAGATTGCTTTGTCGCTTTTTCTTCGTCTGACGTTATAGATAAAAGAAATGTGAACAGATAATAAGAAAGATTGAAAGGAAAAGTGACAAGCTTTTAGAAGACTAATCATGTAAAGGAGATTATCCCGATTATGAAAACACAAAATGATTCACTATATTAAGGGTCAATGCACAACCTGATTGAGCACGAAGTTCAAAAAGTTGGCTCTGTGCTAACTCATGCAATTTTTGCATAGTGGAGACACTGTCTTTTGCTTGCCTTAACTGATCTTGCAAAGCTTGCTCCCTGTATAAAAAAAGTGAATATGGAAATGTTGGTGATAAATCAAAAACTCCTTAACACCCAAAGCATTCAGGGAAGAAAGCATATTTTACCTATCCTTTAAAAGCTCCAGCGTTTTCTGATTTTCCTCTGCCAGATTTCGTTGCTTGATCTCAACAACCTCCTTGATTTTTTCTTCCATCTGAATCAAAATAATACAACACGATATCACTGTTAATCTTCAACAGTTATCAGTTACAGGATCACAATGTAGCATCTCTATATAGCTCGCCTTATGCTCGGAATAAGTTTGCATGTGACCTCCCGGAATAGGCTCAAGCATTCAAGGAAGTTAAGTTTTACTGACAATATTTGTTTTTCTTTTTTTTTTTGGTTTTGTCCCTACACCAATTAGACTAGAAAAGAAAAACAAGCTAACCTGCTGCTCAAGCTGTCGGTTACGTTCTTCTAGTCTCCTTATTGTGGCCTGTTGATTTTTCAGATGAGTCGCTTCTGTCCTAAATTCCTCAAGTTCAACTTTCATTTTTCGATTCTCAGATTCCACTTCAGATAATTTACGCTCTTGCTCCTGAAACACAGTAAATAGGATGCTCAGTCATGAAAGAGGACTCAAGGTTTCCATTATGGCAACATTAGGGAATTGAAGAGTTACAGCAATAGAAGCAAGAGCAGGAAATGGATCTGGTGCTTCATAGAGTTTCTGATAAATGTTTAAGAAAGAATTCTCCCCAAACTTGGCCCTCTTGGTAATATTATCAACTTCTTCCTGATACCCCTTGAGCAAGGAGTTAAACATGCCAAGTTTGTCCTCAGGGGATGCTTTTTTGAAGTCTGTTACCAAGATATAAACCATATAATATGCTAATATCTCCCATTATATTCATCAAACACCATCAGCTCGTGCGTAGGTAAAAGCGAAATAAAAGGTGAAACAAAAAAGTACCCCTGGTGCTCTCTGCAAGCTTTCGCCGATTCTTCTGGCTGTTTTCTTGATTCTCAGCTATCCTAAGCCCTTGCTCGTCAAGTATACTCTTCTCCTTCTCCAAATCAAATTCTGAAACAAGTTTTTTTAAAGAACTGAGATAACAGTTAACGCAATGAACTGATACTTTCTCAATTCGATCACATTGCGCTAACATTCAATAGTAATCTCATGACGCCTCTAGTTTGATTCAGCCTTACTAACTTCAATGGAATCGAAAACTAAACCTAAGCACGAATCTCTCCTACAACAACAAGCTACCACTAAGCTTCCATGCGATTCGAATCAAACGTACAGATAGCTCAACGTATGAATCTGAAACAAACCTTTCCAAAAACTGGTGACGACAGGTATGGGAGAGGAGGAGGAGGAAGAAGACGGAGGAGGAGTTTTATCTCTCTCCGATCCATCTTGCAATGCCTCCATTCTCCTCGTATTCGGATCCCGATCTCGCTCTCCGGCGAACACAGGCAACACTTCAGTACGAAGATACTTTCTGGGAAAGTGATATTTTCCTTCAAATCAACAATAGAGTTTTCTGAGTGTTGTTTTCTTTTCCTGGAAAACTTACTGCTGTTGATCGGATCTGCTGATACATTAGAGTTTGGGGGTAAAACAATAATTAATACTTTAACAGGCTTGATTGAACCACTGAAGCTATATCAATTCTAATGGGCCGATGCTTGGGATATACAAAGGCCCATTTTAAAGGCCTAAATTTATAACAAAAAAAAACAATTAAGAAGGGATCCACGCTTTAACGTGTACAACTGTAATTATTATATTTTGAGAAAATCGTAACATTTGTTATTCTTACGGTCTTAAAAATGAATTCAATGTTTCAAAATACTATTAGTCATAAATGAATGTGAAAGAAGTTTCCTTAACCGTACATTTATGAGTTAATATTTACAGATATTAAGCATAATTTTAATTTATTAAATTAGCATTTCTTGAGTACACTTATATTTTTATAAAACAATTATTAATAAATATATAATATTGTAGGATTAAATCGATCTAAAACACGTTTTTTTCCTTACATCAATCAAAAACGCGTTAACAGATAAACATGTTCTAAACGTAGAATATATATAGTCCAAGATCTTTCCTAGAATGCAATTCAAATCACAAATATAATACCCAATCAGTAATGTTGCAAGCTGTCCTCCATGGTAAAAAATCATTTTCAAAAAGACAAAAAATCTACATTGTAAAAAAAGTGCAACGAACTAAAGTTTAAGCATTTATAACGAAGTGAGACCCTTCAACCAATCTATATATATATATACTCAACATCCCATTCATATTATCTTTCACACCATCTTCAATCCTCTTTTTTTACCAGAAGAAACTCAAATACTTTTACGATGGAAAACCAATGGACTTCTGGTCTTTGCAGCTGCATGGAAGACGGCAAAACCTGTAATTAGAGTCCTTATTTATTTAGAATTAATCAAAAACTGCGAGTAAATATTTATACACATTGTGGTTTTGTTTGTCATCATTTTATATCATTGGTTTTATTAATTTTTATTTCTTTTGACTTGGCGTTGGATAAGTTTGCCTTACATGTTTCTGCCCGTGCGTCACTTTTGGACGGATCGCTAATATTGCTGACGAAGGAAATCACGGTAAGTCATACATGTATTCTTTTATTGTATTTTTGTGTGTATATTCATGTAACGTTTTATAAAATGTATAGGTTGTGGGGAATGTGGGCTATTTTACGGACTGATATGTTGTGTGATCGGCTTGCCATGCTTGTTCTCATGCACTTACCGGACCAAGATCCGAAGCAAATTCGGGTTACCGGAGTCTCCAGCTTCGGATTGCATCACTCACTGCTTTTGTGAATCTTGTGCTCTTTGCCAAGAATACCGTGAACTCAAGAACCGTGGTCTTGACCCTTCTATTGGTATATTGCAATTCTTATGAACATTTTTCCCCAAGGAAGCGAGTATAAATCATATACAAAAACATCATAGTCCTTTTTATTTTTCTGTTTTTGAAAGAACAAGTTTTTTTTTATTGTTGTTGATTAAATATTGATGTTGCATTTTATTATTTTGGTGTAATAGGATGGAATGGACTTATGCAGCGGGCAACATCTCCTCCTATGGCTCAACACATGAGGAGTTGATTCTAAGTTTCATGTTTAGCGATATGCTTATTTTTAGTGAATGGATGATTTAAATTACATAAATGGATTCGGCAATACAACACCTTTAAGTGTGTTTTAACTTTTAATGTATTAGCTTAAATGATTTCAGTTTTATTAATTCTGTTTTTAGTAGAATGGTGTAAGCCACATATATGTTTATTGATGATATAATCTAGTTCTTCCTGTTACCCATTGAGCAAAGAGGTAAACATACCAAGTATTGTCCTCAGAGGATGCTTTTTTGAAGTATGTTACCAAGATAAACCATATAATATGTAACATCTCCCACTATCTTCACCTAACTCATATGTCGTCAACACCATCAACTCGTGTGTAGGTGGAACTAGATAGTAAAACTAGTGAGTTGTCACATCTCTTCCGTTACAAAATCATTGAAAAAGATTATTCATTTTAACAAAAAAAGTGCAACGTACTAGTTAAGAGATGAGTCTCTTTATGCTCAAATTTGTGTGTGTGTTTACAGCTTTCCTGATTTTATCAAAGGTGCATTGTACTAAAATTTAAGCATTTGTGGTCTTCAAGTGACACCATATTTTCAACATCTATTTATAAAACCTTTCACGCCAAAAATCCAATACTTTACGACGGAAAATCAATGGACTTCTGGTCTATGCACATTAGTGGACTTCTGATTCATGAAAGACGCAAATCTGGTAATTAGAGTCAGATTTAAATTAAATTATCAAGTTGCCTGTAAATACTTATAAACAGTTCTTTTTGTCATTATTTTATCATGATTAATTTAATTAATTTTATTCTTGTTCATTAACGAAAACAAGAGTTTTTTCCTTGTAGCAAGTTAAAAAGTGTTTATAAAAGTGACTCTGTTCATTAACAAAAGAATTAAGATCTCAATATAGTGTCAAACTAGTGAGTATTCACATATCTTCTGTAATAAATAGAATTTTCTTATATGATGAATCAGTTAAAAGAAACATTTTATATCAATGGTACAAACCACATATTATCATTGTGGATATTTGCCAACTGCCTAGAGATTCTACGTAAGGTTGTGTAAGAGTGTATGAATACCCAAAGGCTGAACTTGCATTAATCGTGTTTACCATGATCAAGTATCATTGTATTAACAGTTTTCAGAAGTAAGTTGCAGTTTTATTTTCGTTTTATATAATAAAACATAATATAAGTAAATACCACCAGGTCCACCACCACATAATATACTCTCTCAACAATGTTTCAAATAAAATTTGAAGTTAAAGTTACATACACAATCACGCACAATTTACAAACTTAGTAATACTAATCAATGTAACTGGCATGGGATGCAATAACTAAACGCATTTGAATTTTTCTATTACAAACTATTTTTTTGTTGAAGTTTGATGCATAATGAGCAGTAGCTGAACTAGTCTGGGGGGAATAATTTTATCAGAATAGTTAAATTACAAATCACTATTAATGTACAAGATGGAAAAAACTATATGAATAAAATGAACCCACCATTTGAAAATAAATATTTAAACTAGAACAACTATGAGAAACCTTTCTCTATATAAACTAAACCTGCATCCATAGTTCATTCACATTACTAGGAGATAGTAGTTAAAAAGGATAAATAAAAGAAACTTCTTGTTGCAAAAGTACCCGGTAAACACTATCTATGGTTCCACCAGGTCTTGACCAGCCGAATCAGGTACTATCTATGGTTCGACCAGGTCTTGACCAGCCGAATCAGGCACATCCTCAGGGTCAAGGAAACAACAAGGCAGATATTCAACCAGACATACCAACGGGTATACCGGTCAATAACCAAACACAAAACCGTTGGCATTCCGATCTATTCGACTGCATGAACGACAGTGAAAATGGTTAGTTAACTTTACAAAATAAAATCACAACAATAACAAAATCTTATACATAAAATGATTTATTTGTTGTTGTTGTGGTGGTGCGTTGGATCAGCTATGATAACATTGATAGCTCCGTGCGTTACGTTTGGACAAATCGCTGAAATTGTTGACGAAGGCGTGACAAGTAAGTTATTGGTTCATACATACATATGCACAAAAATGTTTAATATTTTCATAGAACCTCATTTGTGTATCATACAGCTTGTGTGATTGGTGGGTCGTTGTATGGAGCGATGTATCTAATTGCGTTGCCATCCGTGTACTCATCCTTGTTCCGGACTAAGATAAGAGACAAGTACAAGTTACCAGAAGCTCCAGCTCCAGATTGGCTCACTCACTTATTCTGTGGGCCTTGTGCTCTTTGTCAAGAGTATCGTGAGCTCAAACACCATGGTTTTGACCCCAAAATTGGTAATTTTCATTATTATGAATACATTCACTCATTTTTGATTAGCAGATGAAAATTTTGATTGCTTTCTTTTGTGGTTATTCTTTTTGTGATGATAAATCGTGTTTTCATAACCAATGGGGGACTAAATACTACCATTATTAATTGGTGCAATAGGGTGGGCTATGAATGTGCAAGCACAACAGCAAGAGATGATGGCTCCTCCAACAGGTCAACGAATGATGGGTTGACTTGAAAAAAATGTTTGTTCTATTTGTTTTATCACAACATGATTTAAAAGAATATTTTTTTTAATTTGACTTTTGCTACTTTTTTTTATATTTGATGGCCGATAATAAATGTAAGACAGCGAGACCATGTTCATATGACCACATGCACAAACACGAGCGTTGCAGAACAAATCCTAGATAACATTTTTGATTCCACTTCAAGAAAATAACTAAAGTGAAAAAAATTGATTCAATACACACTTCTGAGTTAAATTTGAAAATGATTTTTATATAAACATTTCGGATATAAGGGCTAAAGGCCCAAATATGAAAGGCCCATCATAATATAATATAAGATAAAGCCCAAATACAATTCACCTTCTGACAATGTTTGATGTTATGATCGAGTGTGTGAAACACAACCCTTGTTTCATCCGAAAATCCGCTGCCGCCTACCTCTTTGTACTGTGAGTTCGCTTCTTCACTCTCCAGCCACTCTTACGATACGCTGGAACCATGTTTACTTCTCTCTCTGCTCCTTCTTCATTGTCTTTCTCTTTAGCCGCCGTTAAAACTCCTCCCGTCGCCGGACGTCTTGTTCCCCGTCGTGATCTCGTCTCTCTGCGCATCAGGGCTAGCAAGAATGGTTCTTCTGATTACTCTTTTCACGAAAAGTTCAAATCTTTCGCCAAATCAGTGATTCTAATCGGCGCTGCTGTTTCCATGACCGGAAAGTTCTCAACTTTACCGGTGAAAGCGGAGTCTCCGGTCACGACGACCACCACCGAGGAAGTGAAAGAAGAGAATGTCTCGTCTGAGATCGAACCCGCTTCGCCGTTATCCGAGTTTCTAGAATCCACACCAGAGGCGGTCAAAACACTGAGAACACTACTTCAGGAGAAGCTAGAGAACGGAGAAGACGAAGAAGCTCTCAAGCTCTTGGAGAGACTCGTAACCGCGCAGCCTGATGAAACAGAGTGGAAGTTTCTAATGGCGAGGCTATTGGGAGAGATGGGTCGTCCCGAGAAAGCACGCCAAGTGTTCGAAGAAATTCTCCAACGAAACCCGCTTTCCTTCGAGGCTTTGTTCGAGAACGCGTTGCTCATGGACAGGTCTGGGGAAGGAGACGCGGTGCTGCAGAGGCTGGAGGATGCGTTGGCTGTAGCTGAAGCTGAGAATATGGTGAAGGAGATTAGAGACGTGAGGCTGATCATTGCGCAGATACAGTTCTTGCAGAAGAATGTGGATGAAGCTTTGAAGAGCTATGAGGAGTTGACGAGAGAGGATCCTAAGGATTTCAGACCGTATTTTTGTAGAGGTATGATTTATAGTTTGCTTGACAAGAATGTTGAAGCTAAGGAGCAGTTTGCGAAGTATAGAGAGCTGTCTCCAAAGAAGTTTGAAGTTGAGGGGTATTTGAGGACGCCATTGTCTAAGATGAAGCTCTTTGGTAGTGGTGAAGATAATTGAGATTGAGTTAGGATGATAGCTCTTATATCTGAAGAATAAGACATGGAAGACTTGATTGTTTTTCCTGAGAGACTACTTTGGAGTTACTTATAATTTATAAAGCAAAGTGTTATTTTATGTTGAATTGAAAATTATGCATTTGTGGTTTATGTTGTTTATCATATGATTCTTATTGGGTATCATAATAACGCAGAGGAAAAAGACTTATTTGGTTTCATAATGTTGGCTGTTGAGTGTAGCAATTACATTACTCAAGCTTGTAAAAACCCTTGCAGGAATCTTCCAGTCCAAAGACTGCCATGTTTCCAAAAACAGAAAGAAAACAAAGAGCAAATTTGCAGAGTCCAAAGAGCATTTCATGTCTTGTAGTAAATGCTCGGCCACCTGCACCCGTGAAGTAAAACAAAAGAAAATATAATATTTAGATCAGTAAGATCGTTACAATAGTGAAAACAGAATCTGTTAAGAGTACTAATCAATCCCGACTCTAATGATGTAACGTTTGCCATCGTTTGTACAGAACGACTCAAGTGGTTTCACATAGACACTATAGAACACGACTCAAGTGGTTTCACATAGACACTATATAACACTTGGTAAGAACTTTCTACAAGTTGGGTTCATCACATGTTTCATCGATCATAATATCACAATACACCAATTGCTAGGATTAGCTTTGTGGTGGAGACTGTGGAATATGAGAACATAGAAAAATGAACAAAAACATACAAAGTATACCTCAACTCAAGTTAGAGAAACATACAAAGTACTATAACATCGCATGAGTGATTTATATGAGTGATATTCCCACTTAGCATTATAGTTTCTTTCGTAACAGAAAATACAAACAGTTACTAACCACTTAGTTGTTCATAACAGACACAGAACAAACAGAGGGTTCTCAATTTGATTAACTGGCAACATACTTCTAGTAATAACAAGTATAGAGGAATTTCATATCTGAAGAAACCTTAACTATCACATCATTATCATTGGAGCCAGATATGCCAAATCTTTCTTACAATTTCTTTTAGTTTATTGAACAAATGTAATAGAAAAAAAAACAATGCATGTAGTAACACAAAACATAAACCCATAACCAGTTACTCACCTCTCAGATTGGTCAGACGCAAAGCATTATTATTCAGCTTCAACAGCCTCAGGCTTGGGACCTGACCATAATAATCAATAACCTATTTGAGCTCAGACCAATCACACTCTAGTGTTCTGTTTTGTCATTTGACATTATAAACAGAAGAATACGTAAAAAATCACCGTGAAGCGAGATAGGACGGTGGTCTTTTCCCCAGCCAACGCCGCGAGTGGAGTCGAGATACTGCTGGACGAGAAGACGGCATTTCTGGTAATGGTTGACCCCTTCCACGCGGTAACACCATTTCACCTTCTCCCTCAAGATCTTAGCCTTCTCGATTTGGATCCACTTCTCTCGAACGATGTGCTCTCTCATTTCCACCATCGCCACCGGATCCTTGTATGGATTCTCCGGATCAAATCCATCCGGCGCCGTTTCTTCGAACTCCGGTAATCCCTTCTTTCTCCCCATTGCTTCTTCTTCTCTTCTCTTTCGCTGATTGATTCGCTTCTGAATGTATAGTTTGGGACTGTGATATCTTTTCTGCTCAAACGTAAATGTGGGCTTATTTGTATGAGCCCAATATATGGCCCAAAATTATAAGCACAAATTGTTCTCAGATGGAAAATCTATACTACATAAAAGTTGAGCCTATAATCCATTGAGAGCGTCCATATAGGATTTAAAACCACCAATCATATTATGACAAATCAATATTTTCATTTTGCTATTTTAAAAAAAATCAATATTACCAAAATCGTTTATTTCAAAATAAAATATAAATCATTATCAAATATGGTAAACTTACAAAAGTAAAAAATCATATATAAATTAACTTAATATATAATTTTTTCGAAATTACATCAAAAAATTAATTCAAAAAGCAAAATTTTCAAACAATATAACTAAATAAATTTAAAACAAATAATTTAAAAAATTAGGTTATATGCCTAAATTATTGACAAAGAACCTATACTATATATAAGTTAATGCTATAAATTATTTAAGGTGTCAAAACTTTATTTTAAAGTAACAAGAAAAAATATGCTAGATCACTTTTTAATTAATTTAAAAATTTGAAGATTTTCCAAATAATGTTTCTTTCAAAAAAAAAATTAGAAAATCAGTGTAAAATTTATTAAACAAAAAATAAAAATCATTAAAGAAATTAATTATATATATAAGCTAAATCCTAATTTTGCTATTACTAAAAAGTCAATATTTAACAAAATTTGTTTATTTAAAAACAAATATATAATCAAGATAAAATATGGAAAAATTACAAAAGTAAAAGCATCATCTTAAAGTTAAATTAATATATAACAAAATTAAGAAAATTAACATCAAAATTATTACCAAAAGAATAATTAATTAAAAATACAAAAGTTTCAAACCAAGTACAACTTTATAAATTTAGAACACATAAAATTTTTCAAATTTTAATCTATATGACATTTAAAGTATTTACAAACAATCTATGCTATATATAATTTTATGTTATAAATCACTGAGAGGTCCACATATTATTTTAAAACACCAATAAAAGTATGCTATATCAGTGTTTTACTTATTAATATAATATTTGTGAAGATTTTTTAATAATGGTTATTTCCAAATAATTAGAAAATAAATATTAAATTTAGTAAACAAAAATATATAAGCCATCATAGGAATCAATTTGATATATAAACTAAATATTTTAGAATATTAACATCAAATTAACAAACAAAATAAATAAATTTTAAAGAATAAAATAATTTTAAATAATAAAGACAAATAAATCTAAAGAAAAACGTCGACAAAAAAAGTCTAAAGAACATATGATTTCAAAACTAAGCCTATATTTTAAATTATCAAAAAATTAAAAATAAGATAAATTATATACCATCATACTAATTTGAAATTTTAAAATATAAACTTCAGGAAATAAGTTTTCAAAGATAAATTAAAAATAAGGTAAATTGAAAATAATTTTATTAAATAATTAACTTAATAAGAAGAGCACAATTGTTTTAAAAATATTTTTTTTTTAAATTAAAAACTGTAAAATAATAAAATAAAAATTGATACAAAACTACCAAAAAACATAAATTAAAAATGTAAAAAATATCTTAGAAATCAGTTTGAAATTTTTACTTACATATTGAAAAATTGACGTAAAAAGAGATAACAAGAAAAATCATAATTATGTCCATAACCTTTTTATGATAGGGCTAATAATTGTTTAAAAAATATTTACATAAAAGTTTAAAATGTCAAAATATGTCAAATCAACATCATAGTTAATATTTATAAAAATCTTAATATTTCTTAAACAAAATCTATCAAAATAAACTTAAAATATCAAATAAAATATGTAAACAAGCAGAAAATAAAATTGAATTATAAATATTATAAATTGAATTATAAAATGTACTTTGGCCAAAGTGTTAGAGGTCAGAAGATTGACCGGTGGGAGAGGTCTAACCCACCGTAAAAAATGTTATGTTACTTGGTTTGGGCTTTGTCCTAAAGTGATTATAGACCTCGGTCGAAAACCTCATGGACATAAAAAAAATTGAATTAACTATATATATATATATATATATATATATATGCAAATTCTTTCAAAAATTAACCTAAAAATTAATTAGAATTAAGTCATAAAGTATGTCAAGACTTACAAATAGCATATACAATAGAATAGTTAACCTTATCAAATATTAAAAAGGTAAACTTAAATTTACTATTTAAATTTTTCATATTTATATTTCTATAAGCTATAAAAAAATCATCTAAATATTTAGGTTTCTTTTTATCTAACGAGTTCATTCTTTGTATTACAATAAGCTTTTAAAGTTTAATTGAAAGTAAATGATGGTAAAAGTAATTCACTTGTGTAAGACGTATATGGTTAGTTCGACCGTTTATTTAAGCATTTTCAAACATTTTTTATGAAACAAACCTAAATATTTTTATAATTTACAGAATGTTTAAAAAATAAAATCATTAACTATAAAACAAAGTACATAGTAGGTACTCTTCATATGTCATTAATGTAATTCACCAAAAAATGTTAGGATCCACGCGTATGAAACTTTATTAAAACAATCAACATAATATATATTACTAAAAATGATCCCACGCGAGTTTTATCAACAATGATATTTGAAAAAGAAATGTTAAAAAATACATGAAGACATAATGTTCTTTAAAGAACTCACCAAATAATTTAAATAAATTTTTAATAATATTTAATATTAGCATAATATCACCATAAACAGAAAAGAATATATGAAAGTATTCAGCATACATCAATAATAAGAGATTATAGTATCTAAGAATAATAGTTAGTAAACTAAAAACAATGAATTTCGACAAACTACGAACAGCTAGAAAAAAATATTGTGAACTAATAAAACATTATAGTCCCAATAATAATTTATAGTGTTACTAAATCAAGTAGAATATATATATATAATATTATAGATTTATATATTATTATTTTAATTTAATTAACGTTAGTAAAAACTTCATATATTTATTTCTCATTTTATTATATTCTTAAAAAATATTTAGTATTTTTAATTTCATCAGAATATTTTTTTTATAACTAAAACGTAAATCTATTAATTATACTATCAGATATAAATTTTAAAAAATTAAATAAAATTATTTCAAGCACATATGCATACAATAAGTATATAATAATATTTTCATTGCAAGAAATTGATAAATACAAAGCAAAGATAAACATTGTGCATATAGAATAATCTTTTATTTCTTTCGAATACAAAAATATATAAAACTATAATAAAATAATTATGATAGTGTAGTAGTAACTAATACATACCAACTAATTCTTATATTATTTTTTTTTAAATATATTAATAAACAATATAAAATGTTTACAAATCTACTTAAAAATTTACATAGACAAACAAAACGATATCTTAATATTATTTATTTAAAGGATATAATTATATAAAAAGTTAAATAGAAAAAAAAATAGACTTTGGATAAGATTTCATAGAAAATGTATTAAAATCATTTAAATTTTATTATTTAAAATTAAGATCAAATAGAAATAACTTTTACTATAAACTCGCGCGTAGCGCGAGTTGAAAATCTAGTATTCAAAAAAAGTTAGTGAATCATCTCCAAAAAAAATTAAGCTACAGGAATATCAACGTAATTATTATCCTACTAAATCATTATTACATCTATTAAAATTAATTTAATAAAGAAGAATAAAAAGGAACCCCCATCTCAATTCAAGCTTCATTAGCCAAAAGATTATGAATGAAATTATCTGTAACATCCAAATTTCTAATATATAATATATGATAAATAAGTTAATAAAATTTATTTAGTTATTTATGTTGATAAAATATTATTTATTTGGTTACACACCTATAAAATACTATAGAGTTATCTATACGTGTTTGAATTAAAGTAGTAGAATGATGAGTGATTTATCTGAAAATGATTTGCGATATCGTGTGAGTAAGATCAAAATACGAAAAATGGTCATATAATGATTGTATGATCAATAAACATGACTTTCGAGCCTCCGAAAAAAATTAAAGCACCACCTATCACTTTAGAAGAGGCCATATACCTCAAGAATTGGCATGGAAAATCCATTAACCGTAGAAGGTTAGAACGTTATATTATTTTCATATATTTTTCAAATTTAGAGAAAATTCATAGATTTATCAACTAAGTTTTGATCATTTTTCAATAATGTGGAATGTTACTTAGGGAAACTTGTTTTTGTTGTCGACTATGACAATGTAAAGAAGACAAATCCTTTTCCACATAGATAATGACAAAGCATGCGGTCTTACACGATCTTTCATGGTTTATAGAAATCCACCTGAAAAATCTAATGTGTAGACAGATTTGAAGATTTTGTGGACTCCAGGATCTTATGGTTTAAAATTAATTATAAGGTGATAATGATATTTCCTCGTGTCACTTCGATTTGATTATCCTTGAAATGTCTAAAGTTTATTTTGGATTAAATAATATGCCAATTGCAGGGTATGGTCAATTGAGAAAGCTATATGTAATATAAGAGGAAGAGACTCATAAGTTATTCCAAAACTATTGCAACTATTATATCCATATACTAACTTATTGGTATAAGAAATTTGATAAGTTTAGATAATATGTAATGGCTATTGGCAGTCATGCATTGTAACCATCATAAATAATGAATTACAATTAACTAATATATATACAGAATGTATATAGTGTTACAGTGTTTTGGAAGTATAGTGATTTATTATCCGTCACTATATAGTGATGTATTCAATCCATTTTCATTCAAAAATATATATTCAATCCATATGCATATAGATTAAATCAATAGTAGAAAAATATCGTAGTTAGTTTACTTATAACTTTTGGCCATTAGTAGTCATGAATCATATAACCATCACAGATTAGTAATAAATTACAACAAATTTTCTACAGAACATTATAGTATGTGATATATACTTAGATTTGTCCGCCATTCTATATACAGGAAACAGTATTCAGATTTCTAACCATATATATAATATATTTTATTTAGTTAAACTATATTAATATATATTTACTTGAAACAATGATATATTTGTCAATAGCTAATATATAGTAGTGCAAAACGTGCATATAACAGGTAGATCTATACGTGTTTGTGATTCTAGAAAGCTACAAAGCCGATAGACAAGGACGGGAAAAGTCACATGGTTAGATTGAATCAATTGCGAAAGTTTTCAAGTGGTAGGATTGACATTCTAATCACATATATGACCCAACATACCTGTGTACAGAAAAAAGATCCCAGTAATTCTGCGTTGATTAACATAAATTAATTATTTTCATGTGTTTATATTATTATACACACATTCCATTAGGTTGGTGGGATTTTTTAACCACTCTTCTAGAGTAATTATTTCAACCTTGTCTATATAACTAAAAGTTTAAAATAACCAAGACCCGCAGGCTGCATTCGATATAACAAAATTTTCCATTGTGAATTCAAATTTCTTATATCCTAGGATGTTTTATACACAACGTAAATACATTGTTGTTGAGAAAAACATATTTTCCATGCCAATCATCGATCCCATATGGCCATATATCTTGTGGGTTTTCTTTAGAGTAATGAGAAATGTTTGTTTGGCAGAAAAAGAAGAAGACAATTTAGTAATTTACCAACATAACACTTAGAGCATGATTAATGGGAGTATGTTCTTAATGGGTGATACCCATTAAAATCTTAAGAACCGTCTCTTAAAACTCTTAAATAAGAATTCATTTTATTTGAGTTCTTGTACTATTCACGAATTCCACTGACATTTGGCGATCCGTGATTGGTTTTTTTTTTTTTCAAAATAATTAAAAAAAAATAAGAACCCCATAAGAGGTTTTTGGGTTAATCATGACCATACGTGATTGCTATTGTTTTCTGGGGTACATAATTTATATGAAAGACAAATTAATATATGATTGGCATTTTTATTTATCTACCAATCAAGAAATTGCGTCCACCAAATCATTATTTTTTTGTTAACACACTAACACCCGAAAATCGAGGAAACATTTGCGCGAAACACTTTAACGTAAAATATGAGCTATACAATTCGAGTATGTATAACGGAATTTATCTTCTAAAATTGATAAAAGCGTATAAGTTAATAAGCATGTACTTTTCTTTTAAACATATAATCAAGCACATAATTTGTATACATGTATTAATGGCCGTGAGATAAGCAAAAAGACAAGTGTCCGCAACTAAAAAATATGACAGTTTTTTTTTAAAAAATGACAGTTTTGATGGTTTAATCAGGTTTTATAATTTTCGTATCATATTAAATTGTGATTTGACCAAAGAATGGAGAAGCCATGCAGACATGTTCACATTACATTGGGCATTAGGGTTTCTTTCATGGTGGGTAGCATTGGGTGAAGTTGGTTGGACAAATCTCACAAAAATCCATTTCATGTTTCTATAATTATATTTATGCAGATATTAAGACAAGTTTTATTTCTTCACCACAGTAATGTAATTTAAAAGGAACATTAATATATACGTCGACAAATATTTTATTAGGCACTACAGTTTAGAATAAGCCATATATAAGGTCATGTATGTTTTATAATAATAACAAAAATGGGTACGTACGTATGCATGGTTGAAAACCCTTGAATTGTCAAAATGTTAGCTGTAATAATCAACATCCGGAAAAGACTACCAGTGGCCGCTTCTCATCGGTATTTGGTACACAAATCATTTTATATTTTAATATATAGTTTAGTTATATATGTGATTATATATATAAACCCTATCTATGTCACATTATTGAAAAGCTTTTTGCTGTCGATCTCCTTTGTTTTCTCTTCAAGGGAGCTAGAAAGAAGAAACACTATTTTTCTTTGTTGTCTCTAATTTAGATTGGTCAAAAGAGAACAAAAAATGGAAGAAAATCTTCCTCCAGGGTTCAGATTTCATCCTACAGACGAAGAGCTCATAACGCATTATCTTTGTCGGAAAGTCTCGGATACTGAATTCACCGGTAAAGCCGTAGTCGACGTTGATCTTAACAAGTGTGAACCTTGGGATTTGCCAGGTAGTTATATACTTTGATCATCTATATTATAACATATATATGTTTTGTGTATAGGTTTCGCCGGTGTTTATATATAATCTTCAAGTAACTTGTGATTAATTGTGTTTGTAATATCAGTAAACTCATAAAACATGTGAATATCATGCTTCCTTTTGTTCTACTGTTTTTGTTTACATGGACTTTTCAGCAATTTAAGAAAATATATAAATGTTAAATGTCAAAAATCATGTATTCTTCGGCAAATAGGATAATTAATCGATCACACCATTTAATATCCATAAAAGACATAATATACGTACATATAACAATATAGACCACTTGATATAAGTAATATAAATGAAACCATTGTTTGCTATTGTTTTAGTAACCATATTCTTCAGTTTTCTGAGAGAATAAATTAATTAAGTTTTACATATAGGTGTATCTAGCCTACCAAACATGTGGAGAGTCGGGAGGCTATAAACATACACACGTACTGTATAAAAATTATTTAGCTAGATGGCGTATAGTTAGTTGATAATTGAATATTACACTTGCATTTACTATTATTATAATATTATAGTTATCCAAAAAATGTTAGTATTCGTGTGTATGTAGGTCATGAGATAAGTTAACTAAAATAATGTGTATACTTGTCTAATAATATGTGCAGCCAAAGCTTCAATGGGAGAGAAGGAGTGGTATTTCTTCAGCCTCAGAGACCGGAAATACCCAACCGGTTTAAGGACAAACCGAGCAACTGAAGCCGGTTATTGGAAAACAACCGGTAAAGATAAAGAGATATACAGAAGTGGAGTGCTGGTTGGGATGAAGAAAACCCTAGTTTTCTACAAAGGAAGAGCTCCAAAGGGTGAGAAAAGCAATTGGGTTATGCATGAGTATAGGCTTGAGAATAAACAACCCTTCACACCCGCTAAGGTATATACATATACAAAGTGTTATTGAACTATGTGGATATGTTAAATGAATTTTTATATTTTTATAAAGGTTTAATTTGATGCGATCAAAATATAGAAATTTTATAAAACTATAAATACATTCAGGCACGTGTCAATAATATATTGGTTTGAATATAAAGACCCTAATTTTATTTAGTGAAAAATATTAACAAAACTACATGTATACTATATACGCACTTTAGAATCTTCAAGTGGCTTTGGATCGTATGTGTTTTTTGCACTATTAACAATCTAATACATGATCTTGAATATCATCTTAAATTTCCAGGAGGAATGGGTAGTGTGTAGGATTTTCCAAAAGAGCACAGCGACAAAGAAACCACAAGAACAACAACCTCAATCATCTTTTGGATCTCCATGCGATGCAAACTCATCAATGGCAAATGAGTTTGAAGATATCGAGTTTCCCAATCTCAATTCAGACTCATCAACCATCGGTTACAATCACATTCATGATCATCAACATCCACACAACAGTGTTTATAATCCAGAAGACAATATTATAAATGCTACTGGTCTCAATATGAACATGAACATGGCTAATAATATTCCGTCTTGGACAACAAGTCTACTTGGTCCACCTTTATCTCCAATCAACTCTTTGTTGCTCAAGGCTTTCCAACTCAGGAACTCTTATAATTTCCAAAAGGAGATCAATCCTTCTCTTCTTCAACAAGGATTCTCCAATATTATGCAAAATGGTTCAAGTTCGTCTCAGCCGCAACCGCAAGAGGAAGCGTTTAATATGGACTCCATGTGGTGAAAGGATTTAAAGGGTAAACCATGCACGTAGTATCTTGATAGTTCATAACTTGTTCTTATGTAATCTTCATCAATCTCAACTGTATCATGACGTATAGATCTCGATCATAAATAATGAGGTCAAGTAAATCAATTAGTGCATCCATCTTTTATGTGGATGTACGGAAAAGTTTGTAATATTAATGTCTACGTCCTTATAATGTTACAAGTTAAAAGCTGAAGAAAAAAAAAAGTCTTTTATAATCCATTTTTAATTGATCTTTGTTGAAAATCATTTCTTGTCCATCGTTTTCTTGATTTTTATGTTTTTTATATAAACAATTTACACCTGGCTATATCGAATCTACATTTGTTAAACACTTTATTAAATAGTGAACAAATACATTTGCAAGACATACAATTTCTGTAAATGAGAATTATAAATTCATGCGTTTCTTTTTTGCTTTTCCACTTTGCTTAGTTCAAATTCTTCATGATACTAGGCTGCTCTTTGTAGCTTAACACAAGTCGATGATGAATAAACTCTGTTCTTTTTTTTTTTGTTCAAGAATAAACTCTGCTCTTTGATTCTCAAATCTCCACTTTCTCTTCTTTTCACAGCAATGGGCAAACTCCATAGCTTCGGATAAAACGATGCACATCCTTATCCTTAGCGTAGTGGATAAACCAGCTTCTTCTTCTAAACTAGAAACTGCAGATTCACTATCAGCTTCGTCCCAATCATTCGGATTCATTGTATAACATGTTTTTTGCAGTCTGCAAAAACCAATAGGTAATGAATGAAAGCAGAACATGCGTGCTTTTTGAAAGTCCAATAGATATTAGATTGGAAGTAAGCAAGTTCTCGGAGTTTATTCTTGAACCAAAAAAAAAAAAGCAGAGTTTATTCATCATCGACTTGTGTCTTCAACAAACGCAACACTCTTCAGTTTCGATATAAGCTTTACCAGTTATCTGCGTTTCCAATGCAGGTCCATGCAAAGAGTATTTAAAAAGGAGACATGTGTTACCTTCTATTACAACCTCTCATTTTTTTTTTTTTTTTTTGAATAATCCGGTGTTTCTTGGCCCCCACCGAAGTGGGTCCAGACTAGCTACGAGTGTACGTAACATCCTACATTATCAGCCGGATTACGCCTCGGTCACCGGACGCTGGGAGAGCCCAGATGTTAAATTACAACCTCTCATCACTGCAAGCTATACATGAAACTAAGTTAACAGGACTTACCTAAGGGTAAGTATGACTTCATTTTCAATCCCACTTTACCGAACATGATTCTTTCTTCCTCAGAGATGACTTCTTGATCATAATTAGGTCCGTTTGGAATCATGGGAGGCTTCTGTTTTCGACAACAGTTTCTCTGCTCTATTAAATTTCGATTGGGCCTGACACAAACAAACAAAGAAGTTAAACTCAATGACAATCACAAGGTAACATATAAACAACCAGAAACGACAAGGTCTACTTACAAGGTTTAGTTTGTGCTGGATTCGTTTCACAACTCTCCTTGAAGCTTCTTCAATCATCTTTTCTCGATGGTGTGGAGTTATCTCTTTCACCCACCGGGCTTGAGCCATACAAAGTGATGGTGGACATATAAAACCCAAAGCTACGAAAGCCCAGCCCATACAAGAAAATAACAAAATACCGTGCATAGCACGTGTGAAACCTAGTAGTTTAGTCTTTCTTTAGGGTTCCTTTTTTTTTATCACTGCTCTCCATGACTGGTTCTTCAAAGAAACTGGCCGAAGAAGCTAAATCAACCCGTAGCACTCTCTTACGATTTTTCATCTAATTTTTTTACCAATAAAAAATCTAACTCTCAAGAAGAACTTTGTTTTTTTTTTTTAATAGTGAAGCGTAAGCTGAAAGATGATTTGGAGACCAAACCTATGATTCTTAAGGTAAACCTAAAGATGCGTATGAATATTTGATTTTTTGTTGGCTAACACACTTTGAATTATTATTCAGGAGGAGGAGGTTGCCTTAAAAAAGAAAACGACCTCGGTTGGCTTTCTCCCTGCCCATGCTGGTATAGAAGATATCATTGATTTCTTCAAAGATGTTGGACAAGTTGTTCGTGTTCAACGTATTGTAAGACCCTTGCTCAGGACCAATACTAGATTTGCCTTTCTTAAGTTTGCTTCTTCTAACCAAGCAGAGAAGGTGAGTGAGTAGACCAGTGTATGAATCAATCATTTAACAAGGTTAGGCTTCTGATTTAATCTTTTTAATATTGTAGGCTGTGCAAAAGCTTGAAAATTTGCACATCTTTCCTCTGATTTTTCGTCGAGAACCCAAGTAAATTTTATTTACTTGTTAATCTCTTACCTGATTGTATTACACAAGACTTTAACTCTACTATTGTTTTTTTAGGCATTGCAAAGATCACATAGTTTGGTAAGAACTTTGATTATTTACCCTTCTTTTAGTGTTACATGGAGAAATAACATGTGTTGTTTTTGACATTTTAGGAACAAAGATTACATTCTACGAGAAGGAGATGAAGATGAGACACCTCCCAATTTTTTCGAGGTACCTCTTCCTGTTATCTTTAAAATATGCCACTTCTTCTTTTTTGGGGGATGAATCTTCTGACAGAGGCTGCTATGTTTTGTTTAATTCATTTTCTGTTTAGAGTCAAATTTAGTTCAAATCTTTCATAAATCGTTTAGGACCCCTTTAAATCTCAGGGCTGGGCCTTGTGTCCTAACACACTTGACTGTTAAATGCAGAATGTTCTTTTTGTTTCCAATCTCTCTCCTCAGACTAAATTATTTCATATGTAAGAGTACAACTTTCTCCATTACCTGATATTTTGGGATTACTTGAGCCTTTAACACTCGTTTTTTTTTTACAGCATCGATTACTTCAGTTATGTTGGAGAAGTTGTTAGTGTTCGACTTATTGTAAACCCTGAGGGTAAGCATGTGGGCTATGGCTTTGTTGAGTTTGCTTCTGCTAACGCAGCACATGATGCCCTCCGACTTATGAATGGTGAATATTTGCTCGATCACATGATTTTTCTTAATGTGGTTAAGCTACCTCCGTATTGTCTTCTACCCAGTAAATTTTACTTTCCATTTTATGGAATTTATATATTTTGCTAGAGTTTTAACATCATTTACAGAAGACTAATTTATATTTTTCTTTTTGTTAATTAGGTATAACCTTGCAGAGAAGCTCTGGTAAGGGATTTAATGGTGAAGTTTTTTTTGTGTAAACATGGAAACATCACTTTGTTTCTCGAAATTTCAGTTACGAAGACTATCTCCGACGAGAGTTCACAAAAGAAAGACTTGATGAAACTTGCTATGAAGAAGAAAAAGTCCTTGATGAAACTCCAAGTTTTATTGAGGTACTTAAAGAAACGTTTAGCGTTTATTAAAGAAACGTTTAGCTTTAGACTAGGCTACTTTTTTTGTGTGTGTGTTTTCTCCTTAGTATCGTGGTAGCACACTTGGCTTTTAAATTCAGGCAGTTGCTGTAAGCGTAAGACTATCTTCGTCGCCAATCTCCCTCGCCCAACTAAACTACAAGATATGTAAGTAGCATCTTTAAATTTTCCTCAAGTTTTTTCATGACTATTTTTAATCCTCCTTTTTGACAGCATCGATTTATACAAAGATGTTGGACAAGTTGTTCATGTTCGATTTGTTATAGACTGCGATGGCGATCAAATTGGCCATAGCTTTATTGAGTTTTCTTCTGCTAAAGAAGCAGAGAAGGTGAGAGATTAGTGACTTAAATTATTATTATTTTTTAAGCATAATTTGAAAGTACCACTATTGCACCTGTTCAGAAAAATATTAACTAAATATCTTTAACACTGTAACGAAATAATATCGAAAAGTTAATAGATTTATTTATATATATTTGAAGTTTTTCTCTGAATTATAAACTATAAATTTAAGAATATGATAAAAAAATTGAAAATCTAAACCAAATTTATGTATTATTTTTTAAAAATTGTTAATATTTTTTTAATTTTAAATTCAGATCAACTGTCCCGGTAGCTCATGCTAATAGACGGCTATGCTGATTATGTCTTTGATATTGTAGGCGTTGAAAAAGAAGTATTTGCATGGTCAAAAACTTATACGTTATCCGGCTGAGAAAACTTTAAACTTTCAGCGTCCTAGGTAAATCAAAACATGTAACTTATTGCTAAAAAAAACGTCATTACAGAAGACTAACATTTTTTTTTTAAACTAGGTATTGCATCGATCACAAGTTTTGGTAAGAGATTGAACTATTTGTAATCTAAACTAAAGTTCCAGGTGATCATACTGTAAATGTTTTTTTGATCTTCAAGGTACGAAGACCAACTTAGACGAGAAAACCGTTTGATCGATGAGGAAGTGGAGGAAGGATTTGATGAAACTCATGATTTTGCCGAGGAAGTAGCACTAAGAAAAAAGACACTCTTTGTTTACAATCTCACTCCCAACATATGCAGCTGTAATATGTAAGTAGCAAGCACTTTGAATATCCTCTTGAGCTAGACTGATATATATTGCCTTGCAGCTCTAGTTACTACAAAAATGTTGGACAAGTTTGCCGTGTTAGACTTGTTGTAAACCGTGAGGGTGAGCGTGTGGGCTGTGGCTTTGTTGAGTTTGCTTCTGCGGTCGAAGCAAAGAAGGCGCTGCTGTACAAAAGGAGAGTTGTGAATAAGCATTTTATTTCTGACGTGGTTGAGATGTCTCCATTGTTGAAACATAAACTTGATTTGGGTTAATCATTGGGCTAATAATCTAATAATCATGTTAGCCCAAATTTGACCCAAGTTCTAGAATTTATCTAGAAAAATCTTCCACCTCCTTAAGATAAAAATCTAGATATTTTCATAGAATTATCTAGATAATTAGAATAAAAATATCAAGATATTTTAGTAGAATTATCTAGATTTAAGAATAAAATATGTAAGATATTTTGTATTTTGGAGGCTATAAATACCTCCACTCTCTTCTCATTTTGTATCATCCAAGTTTTCAAGAATCATCCAAGAAATAAAAAAAGTTTCCTCTTCATAAAATCTCTTCTCTTCAAACACTTAAACACTTTCTCCATTTCTAATAAGTTTCTCATTCCAACAAAGTGGTATCAGAGCTACAAGATCATTTTGAAGATGGCAAGTAATGGTGTTTCCTTCCAAATTCCAATGCTCACAAAGAGCAACTATGACAATTGGAGTTTAAGGATGATTGCTATCTTAGGAGCACATGATGTATGGGAGATAGTTGAGAAAGGCTTCATTGAACCAGAGAATGATGGTGGTTTATCTCAAGCTCAAAGAGATGGTTTGAGAGATTCAAGAAAGAGAGACAAGAAAGCTCTCTGTCTAATCTATCAAGGTTTAGATGAAGATACATTTGAGAAGGTTGCTGGAGTAAAGACATCTAAAGAAGCATGGGAGAAGCTTCAAACCTCTTACAAGGGAGCGGAACAAGTTAAGAAGGTACGTCTACAAACTTTACGAGGAGAATTTGAGTCATTACAAATGAAGGAAGGAGAACTCATCTTAGATTACTTCTCAAGAGTCTTGACGGTTACTAATAACCTAAAAAGAAATGGTGAGAAGTTAGATGAGGTGAGAATCATGGAGAAAGTTCTTAGATCGCTCGATTCAAAATTTGAGCACATTGTTACCGTAATTGAAGAAACAAAAGACTTGGAGACAATGACGATGGAACAACTTCTTGGATCACTACAAGCTTATGAAGAAAAGAGGAAGAAGAAAGAGGATATTGTTGAGCAAGTTCTCAAGATGAGAATTGATCACAAAGAAGAAAGTAGCCGAAATAATCCAAGACGTGGTGGCAGTCATTTCAGAGGAAGAGGTCGTGGTGTAAATGGACGAGGTTGGAGACCATATGAAGACAACTTTAACCAAAGAGGAGAGAGCTCATCAAGAGGTCGTGGAAGGGGAAATGCAAAATCAAGGTACGATAAATCAAACGTCAAATGCTATAGATGCGGAAAGTTTGGACACTATGCTTCTGAATGCAAAACTCCAAACAACAATAGAGTTGAAGAGAAGTCCAACTATGTTGAAGAAAGGAGTAAAGAAGAAGATATGCTATTGATGGCTTACAAGAAGGATGAGCCAAATGAAGTTAGCAGATGGTACCTTGATAGTGGTGCTAGCAATCACATGTGTGGGAATAAAAGCATGTTTGTGGAGCTTGATGAATCGGTGAAAACCAATGTAGCTTTGGGAGATGAATCGAAGATGGAGGTGAAAGGTAAAGGTAATATTCTCATCTGCTTGAAGAATGGAGATCATCAATTCATTTCCAGTGTTTATTACATCCCAAGCATGAAGACCAACATCTTGAGCCTAGGACAACTCTTGGAGAAAGGTTATGATATTCGACTAAAGGATAATAACCTTACTTTAAGAGATAATGCAAATAAACTCATCACAAAAGTACCAATGTCAAGAAATAAAATGTTTATCCTAAACATTCAAAATGACATTGCACGATGTCTCAAGATGTGCTACAAGGAGGAGTCATGGCTTTGGCATCTTCGGTTTGGGCATCTCAACTTTGGAGGGTTAGAGCTACTTTCTAAGAAACAAATGGTGAGAGGATTACCTTGCATCAACCATCCAAATCAAGTGTGTGAAGGGTGTTTACTTGGAAAGCAATTCAAAATGAGTTTTCCAAAGGAGTCGGAGACAAGAGCAAGAAAGCCATTAGAGCTCATACATACAGATGTATGTGGCCCAATCAAACCAAGCTCACTTGGTAAGAGTAACTACTTCCTTCTCTTTATTGATGATTTTTCAAGAAAAACATGGGTTTACTTTTTGAAAGAAAAATCAGAAGTGTTTGAAAATTTCAAAAAGTTTAAAACCCAAGTTGAGAAGGAAAGTGGTCTTGTGATTAAGACCATGAGATCCGATCGGGGAGGAGAATTTATGTCCAAGGAATTTCTGAAGTATTGTGAAGATAATGGTATTCGAAGACAATTGACGGTGCCAAGAACACCTCAACAAAATGGAGTAGCAGAAAGAAAGAATAGGACTATTCTTGAGATGGCAAGAAGCATGCTCAAGAGTAAGAATCTACCAAAGGAGTTATGGGCAGAAGCAGTCGCGTGTGCGGTGTACATATCAAACCGATCTCCAACGAAGAGCGTTTCTGGAAAGACACCACAAGAAGCTTGGAGTGGAAGGAAGCCCGGTGTCTCACACCTAAGAGTCTTTGGAAGCCTTGCTCACGCTCACGTTCCAGACGAGAAGCGGAGCAAACTAGACGACAAAAGTGAGAAGTACATTTTCATTGGGTATGATGCTAACTCCAAAGGCTACAAACTCTACAATCCTGAAACAAAGAAGACAATTATAAGTCGGAATGTCATCTTTGATGAAGAAGGAGAATGGGATTGGAGATCAAATAATGAAGACTACAACTTCTTTCCATTTTTTGAAGAAGAGAACTTGGAGCAAATAAGAGAAGAACCAGCTACACCACCAACTTCACCAACACCAAGTTCTCAAGGGGATGAAAGCTCAAGTGAAAGGACTCCACGTTTTAGAAGTGTACAAGACATTTATGAGGTAACCGAAAATCAAGACAATCTCACTTTATTTTGCCTTTTTGCGGATTGCGAGCCTATGAACTTTGAAGAAGCTCAAGAAAAGAAGTCATGGAAAAGTGCAATGGATGAAGAAATCAAGTCAATCCAAAAGAATGATACATGGGAATTGGCTTCACTTCCTAATGGGCATAAGGCAATAGGTGTGAAGTGGATGTACAAGGCAAAGAAGAACTCTAAAGGAGAAGTTGAAAGATATAAGGCGAGACTGGTGGCAAAAGGGTATAGTCAAAGAGCTGGAATCGACTATGATGAGGTATTTGCTCCAGTTGCTCGTTTAGAAACAGTTAGGCTAATCATTTCATTGGCAGCCCAAATGAGATGGAAGATACATCAAATGGATGTCAAATCTGCCTTCTTAAATGGAGATCTTGAGGAAGAAGTCTACATTGAGCAACCACAAGGCTACATAATCAAAGGTGAAGAAGACAAAGTCTTGAGGCTGAACAAGGCACTTTATGGATTAAAGCAAGCACCAAGAGCATGGAACACTCGGATTGATAAGTACTTCAAGGAGAAAGACTTCATCAAGTGTCCATATGAGCATGCACTTTATATCAAAACCCAAAACAACGATATATTGATTGCATGCTTGTATGTGGATGACTTGATATTCACTGGCACCAATCCGATTATGTTTGAAGATTTCAAGATGGAGATGACAAAGGAGTTCGAGATGACTGATATTGGATTAATGTCATACTACCTTGGCATTGAAGTAAAGCAAGAAGAAAATGGAATCTTCATCACTCAAGAAGGATATGCTAAAGAAGTGCTTACGAAGTTCAAGATGGAAGACTCAAATCCAGTTTGCACACCAATGGAATGTGGAGTCAAGTTATCAAAGGAAGAAGAAGGAGAGAGTGTTGATCCAACACTCTTTAAGAGCTTAGTTGGAAGTCTACGTTATCTAACTTGCACAAGGCCCGACATCCTACACGCGGTTGGAGTTGTGAGTCGATATATGGAGCATCCAACAACAACTCATTTCAAGGCAGCTAAGAGGATCTTACGCTATATCAAAGGTACAATCAATTTTGGCTTGTATTACTCTATCTCTGACGATTACAAGCTTTTTGGATATAGCGATAGTGACTGGGGTGGAGACGTTGATGACCGAAAAAGCACAAGTGGCTTCGTATTTTTCATTGGAGAAACCGCTTTCACATGGATGTCAAAGAAGCAACCAATTGTTACCCTTTCTACTTGTGAAGCGGAGTACGTAGCGGCTACTTCATGTGTTTGCCATGCTATTTGGTTACGAAACTTGCTAAAGGAGTTGAGCCTACCACAAGAGGAGCCAACGAAGATCTTTGTTGATAACAAGTCGGCAATAGCATTGGCGAAGAATCCAGTCTTCCATGATCGGAGTAAGCACATTGATACTCGTTATCACTACATTCGAGAATGTGTTGCCAAGATGGATGTGCAATTGGAGTATGTGAAGACAAATGATCAAGTAGCTGATATCTTCACCAAACCACTCAAGCGTGAAAACTTTATCAAGATGAGGAGCTTACTCGGAGTAACCAAATCAAGTTTAAGGGAGGGTGTTGAAACATAAACTTGATTTGGGTTAATCATTGGGCTAATAATCTAATAATCATGTTAGCCCAAATTTGACCCAAGTTCTAGAATTTATCTAGAAAAATCTTCCACCTCCTTAAGATAAAAATCTAGATATTTTCATAGAATTATCTAGATAATTAGAATAAAAATATCAAGATATTTTAGTAGAATTATCTAGATTTAAGAATAAAATATGTAAGATATTTTGTATTTTGGAGGCTATAAATACCTCCACTCTCTTCTCATTTTGTATCATCCAAGTTTTCAAGAATCATCCAAGAAATAAAAAAAGTTTCCTCTTCATAAAATCTCTTCTCTTCAAACACTTAAACACTTTCTCCATTTCTAATAAGTTTCTCATTCCAACATCCATACCCTATCCGACCCAAGTAAATATTGATTTATTTTTGTTTGCTATAGCTTTAATGTTGCTACAATTAAAGATTAATGCTATTAGTCTTTGTTGAATAGGTACAACCTTGCAGAGAAGCTCTGGTAAGGGATTTTTATTTTACTATTTTGCCTTTTTTGAGTTTCTTTATCCACAGCACATTGGTTTAAAGCTTTTCAATATTCCAGGAGGGACGAAGAATACTTTCTACTAGAAAGCCTTCCTCCGATAGAAGGATATTATTTGGAAAAACCGGATGTAACTAAATTATTCTGCGGTAAGAGGACAACCTTCTCTGACAATGACTGATGAAAGAAGATGAAGAAGCTATTTGTTGTTTTTAAAGTTATGATACATTTCAACTTGATGTTCAGGTTTAGTTATTGTGTGAATCTATGTCACATATGCTTTAACCTGTGATGTTTTGTAAGATTCAATCTTTCGTATCTTTCACCAAAGTGAAAAATATTACTGTAGAATCATTTAGATTAGTTTAATGGCTTAGTCTTATATTTTCTAAGCACATGCATTTGTTATATATATTTTTACAAACATGTAGGAAATAACTATGGGAAGATTAGATTAGGAAATCATAAAATCTGGTTCAGTGACTGCACAATCAAAGTATACATGTGAAATATCCCAAATCTCAAATATACGCCAGTTACTACCGGTTGGATACAGTGTCGGTCCTGAAAATAAAAAATATTAAGTTTATCTAGAAATTGATAGTATTTTTGTTAGTTTTTTTAATAAGTTTAAACTTTTATTATTATAAATAAAAAGGTAGTTTCAATGGTATCATGGAAATTTTTTTTATATTTACATTTATATAAATTTATGAATATATGTGTATACAAAAAATGAAAATTTTAAAATTTGAGGCCCATAAAATAGGGGCCCATTCAAATGTTTCATTTGTATGTCTACAAGTCCGGCTCTGGTTGGATACAGGGTTTGTTTTAACTTTTACGGATAAGCTGAAAAGGAAATATTACTAACTTACCATGTGGATAAGATTATATTTCGTACTAATAGAGGGCCTATATAATGGGCTTTTAAAAGCCCGTTTTATGTGAACTACAGTATATAAAGTAGAAACCGGTTTGGGTAAAACCGGCCTTCGTATCGTTGTCGTATGAGAACACCGGCTTTGCGTGATTCACCGGAAAATTCGAAAATTTTAGTGAGAATCTCCGATCGATTTTCACTTTCCGCCGCCAATTTTCGTTCTCCTGTTCTCGTGAGACAAACCTACAATGGGTCGGCCTCCCAGTAATGGAAGTCCGGCGTTCCGGTTTAACATGGCTGAGGTGATTGACAAATCCTTGATGTCATTATGTTTGGTATTTAATGATTGATTGTATGTTTGGGTTCATGATCGATCAATTCAATTTTCATCTTGTGAAAGTATTGTAATTTCTATCATCAAGTGTTTAGAGGTTAGATTCATTAGTGTATCTGTTGTGTTGAAGAAAAGGTTTTATCTTTTTTTGGTTTGGTTAATAATCTTCAAGGTAACGGAGATGGAAGCAATATTGTTACAGCATAATACAGCAATGCCAAGTCGACATATTCTTGAAGATCTTGCTGACAAGTTTAGGTGCCTAGCTTTATTCCTTGGTCTTAATAGCACTCTCTTGTGTGTCTTTATCATCTAATAACTAGTCTACAATTGTTTGCTTTCTCAGTGAATCAGTGGAGCGGAAAGGGAAAATTGTTGTGCAGTTCAAACAAGTAATGTTTTTTTTCTCTGTTTCTAGACAAAGAGTCTTTTGTAGTGGTCTCTTTCTTAATGGGATGTTGCTTTACCCATTACAGATATGGAACTGGTTCCAAAATAAGAGGTATGCTCTAAGAGCAAGGGGGAATAAAGCTCCTGGGAAGCTTAATGTCTCTTCCATGCCGCGTGGTGTTGATATGACCAATCAGATGAGAAATGTGTTTCCACCATCAGCTGGTCCTAAACCTACCCATATGACTGGAAATCTACCCGTCCTGACTCCTGCTCTTTCTGGTATGTTAGGCACTTGTACTTGCAATTGAATTGGTTGAGAGAAGCTTATTCATTTGAATATGTTTCAATTTTAAACACTTTCGTGATTGTTTACTACTTTTCTCTTAGTTCCTGGTGTCATGAGGAGTGGTTCAGACAACTCTTACTTGGAATTTGAAGGCAAATCTGCCAGGGACGGTGCATGGTGATTCCCTTTGATTGGATATTGAGATATTCAGTAGTTTTGGCTGACTTATGATACTTTTCTTCAATCTCATTACATTTTCCTGTGTTTTTTTTCTCTAATATGTATCTCTTTTATTTACTTACATTACAGGTATGATGTGCAAGCTTTTCTAGCTCATAGAAACTTGGAGACTGGTGATCCGGTAGCTCCTAACCAGTTTCTAGTTGACTTCTTTGTTCTTTCCCTTCTTCGTTTTGCTTATAACTTATCTTTTCTGTTGGGTATGTCAGGAAGTGCAGGTTCGATTTGCAGGTTTTGAAGTTGAAGAAGTTGAATGGATAAACGTCAAGAAGCACGTAAGGCAACGGTCACTCCCATGTGAAGCATCAGAATGTGTTGCAGTTCTTGCTGGAGATCTCGTACTTTGCTTCCAGGTGTAGAACTACGTTCTCTAAACATTCTGTTCAGAGATAGGTGTCATGTGAGTTTATCTCTGACTGAACTTTTGTGATGGCATCTTCAGGAAGGTAAAGATCAAGCTCTTTACTTTGACGCCAAAGTTCTTGATGCACAAAGAAGAAGACACGATGTCAGAGGTTGTCGTTGTAGGTTCTTGGTGCGTTACAGCCACGACCAAACCGAGGTTGGACGCTCATCTCTCTTGCTGTCTCTTACCATTTTTTATACATGTCAGCTCAGTTTGGTTCCATGGTTTAGGAATCTGAAGTAAAACCATTCTCGTCCACTCACCTATTTTGGATTTCTTTTCCGTTATCCCAGCAGGAAATCGTTCCCTTGAGGAAGATTTGCCGGCGGCCCGAAACAGATTACAGGCTACAACAACTTCACAGTGCTGCCAATGACTTTGCTAACTCGAACCAGCTTCAGAAGCCCGCTCCAGACGCGGCTGCAGCTCCACAGTCCAGCGCCTCAGTTCCCATTGTTCAACCCGACCAGAAAGATCCGAGCTTGACCGCTGCTTCAGCCACTTCAGTTCAACCTAGCTCCAATGCAGCCACTGCTTCCGCTGGTTCTACATAGACCATCAGCTCTATCCCCATTTTGTGACCATATTCACGGTCACTAGCTAGAAATGTAGAGGTTAACTTGGCAAGAGCTTTTGTAAACTTACAGAATGACATAGTCATCTAAAACTGTATCATGCCATCTTATTTAATCCTTCATGTATGCTGGAATAATTATTGTCTAGTCTAGTTTATTCATCATCCGTTGATGGTTAAAGATACCCTTGAAAATGCTTGTAAGTTGCAACATGTGGGTTTCTTCTTAAGGCTAGTGTTTGCAGTTTATAAATCTTAAATCTGTCCCATAAGATTATGGGTGTCATTTAGATATGCAACTTTAGTGGGAATAAGAGATTATTAATATAGTGAACTGAACATAAACTAGAACGGTGAAAACAGAAAAGACTAGAACCATGAAGTTGAAATAATATTTAGCTTGTGTAGTTTTCAGTAAATTATTTCTCGGATTAGGAACAGAAAACCAGTTTTTAGGTTTTACAAATCAATTACAACTGATTTAGTTGTCACTAAATAACAATGGAAATAAAAAGAAACTTGCAGATGATTGTTTCTACCTTCTGTAACACAAAGGGCTCATCATAATCTCTTTGAACATTTTATCCAACGCCCTACATATCTAATCTTATATACATCATAAGATGGTTTTGTTGGTTGATCACAAACCAACTACACTACATTGGCGCTGGTAATCTCCGGCTATACGATCCACCTACCGAACCAGACCCGGACCTAGACGGCGAATGAGACGGGGCTTGAACAGGGGACGAGTTAAGAATCTCCTTACCAAGGTCTTTAATCTTGTTGATAAGCAACGTCTGCTCTGTCTGAAGCTGGACCAAATACTCTTCTTGTTCATCCTCCAAACTCTCCAGCTCTCCTAAAGCTTCACCAAGACCTTCAAGATCTCCATCGTCAATCAAATTCTGAAACTTTATCATCACCTGCTTCATCTGGTTAGACAGCAAGAGAGCTTTGTTAAAGGGAGAGCCAGAGTCCACGCTGGCTCGTCTTGGAGCCTCAGTGACTTTCTTAGTGACTCTGACGCGGATCTCTCCACGTGTCACTCCTTGGAGAGGTATCCACTTGTCTGCTGTCTCGTTTGGTTTTAGCCTTTGGTATTCCACAACGCAGTTACCGATGCTTGAAGTTGGAAGCAGTGTGTTGTGGTCTTTGACATGTAGCTCCAAGGAGCTCCCATCATCTGGGAACTCCATTGTCTGGTTCCATTTTGGATGTAATGTCTTGTAAATAACCTGTAAGAAAACACAACAACACATAAGTTTTGCTTCTTATGTAATGTAAAAACGGTTTCTTCACGTACCTTTGTCCTTTGTTTCTTCTCTCCATACTGAACTCTGACGTAAGGATCACTGGTTCCTCTAAGATCTGCAGCCACGAGGTCCCGCGCTTCAACAAGAACCAGTTCAATCAAGCCTTTACTAGAATCCATCTGCCATTAAAAGATAAACATTATTAAGAACAAAAAAACAGAGGAAACAGAGTAGTGACAACTGTTTTCCTCAAGGACACTTACTTCACTATACTCAGGACTAACAGCTTCAATCAAAAGCTCTATCTCTCCAGAACTAACTTCTTCAAGAGGAACCCATATATGCATCTCACTGTTACTTATTCCATGAAGACTCAACGTAGCAGTACCAATGTTGTCAGTGCCAAGCATCTCTTCTCTATAGCATTTCACTTTTAGATATTCTTCTCCTGCTAACTCCTCAAACTCAAACTTCTCGTTCCACACACCCTCTGCCGCGTTCACCGTCTTTGTCTTCTGTATAGTCTATTACATAACCAAGAAGTATATCAAACAAAACTGCTCAGTTTACTTGCAGAGCTATGCAGAGCTTACTTACTTTCCCATACTGCAACTTGACAGAAGCGTCACACTTCCCGGTCTTGTCTTTAGAAACAAGATTCTTCCCTGCTAAAACCTTGACGATTATCTTCCTACCAGTTTTGGAGAACAAGCTAGACGAGCCGTCGAGTGAGTGTAAAGAACTTGAGTGAACACTGTTCAAGCTATGTGAGCCATCAGAGAAGTGCCATTCTTTCAGGAGTAACCGCACAGTCAACTAAAACAACGAAAAAAAAACAGTAAGAAGTCACACTTGGAGAGTAAGTAATACATTGTGTTTTAAAAATCGGTCTAGGCAAAGAGCCTTCTTAAGCCGCAAATCGGTCATAAACGAAACAATTTCTCTATAGGTAGTAAAGCTTATAACTACCGCCTACCAGTTTCTTGAACATTGGTAATACATAAACAAACTTGGACAGTAAGTATATATACCTCGCCGGAGCTAACACCTTCAAAGGGAACAACCATCTCAACTTCTTGACCACAAAACTCAGCGTGTTTCGCTATCACACCGTTATCATATCCAACGGCCCAAAACATTGTTGAATCATCGTTAACGTATTTGAGCTGTACATTTGAATAGAGACGTTCAAAAGCAAGTACTTAGTAGTGTTATTGGTTGATTGTATTACCTTAACTTCGCAGGTAGCAAGACTATCGTATCTGACACTAGCAGGGTTATTCTCATAGAGGTTAAACTTAAGTGTCCCTGTATTGTCGTGTAAGATCATGTTAAACGTGGACTGGTAAGCTGGATTAGGTCCTGATCTCATCTCGGTTCTTCGAGACAGCTGTTCTAGCTCGACCTCCACGAATGTTTGGACAGGTTTGTTGCTGCTGCTGCTACCGTTGCTACTTTCCACAATGTCGGGACTTCTCGAGGAGGGGCTTCCGCGGAGAACGCTCCGGTGAAGATTGCTACCGGAGACAACAGTAACGTAGATGATTCCTCCAACTGCTGTTTTGTGGAGATCAGTGGCTGGTAGTGAGAAACACCCTCGACGTGGCTCCACCATCTTCTTGTTCAATGTTTCCGTTAGGATCTTTACCTGAAACGGGAAGAGAATTACAGTTTTACCCTTTTTGGCCGTTAAAAAAAACTAGCTTATAAGCAACCTGGAGTTGAACTAATGGTTAAAACTCTTAGATCATCTAATAGGTGTCTAAAAGGTTGTAGGTTCGAACCCGGGGTCTGCTCTCCTAAAAAGAGCTAATTTAATATGGTTTGGACCTTGCTCTAGGCAATGTAGGAGCCTTAGGCCATGTTTATCCCCGGTCCTATCTTAGGGTGGAGTTTTTAATTTAATTTGACTTTTTTTGGGCTAAGAGATGGCCCTCAGTTCTCTTATTTAAGAGACGGTTCTTAGATTTTCTTAGTTAAAAGTTAAGAAACTTCTCTTAAAAAATTAACCCCTGCTAAGAGAAACATGCCCTTCGGGTTCAAAAAATCCTAGTCATATAAAAAAGAAAACTAATTCATATTGGACAAATGTAAGAGAAACAAACCAGCCAGGAGGAGACACCGGGAAGTTCTGTGGCCGGAAGAGATTGGCCACCGCCACCACCGAAAGCAACTCCGATTCTAACATCAGGGTTAGATACAAAGGAATAGAGCATTGCTCTTCCTTCAAGAGTTGGTCTAATCAGAATCTGCATGTTAAAATGATGTAAGCTCACAAGTTTTGATAAAAAGTTTAGACCAACAATAGGTTTCACTTACATCGCCTTTGATGCAAAGACTGTTGACAACGATTCTTGCTGTTCTGTTGAACGGTTTGGACAACTTGGCTTGGAGCAAGATACTTAGATCAGTTGTGTCCCAAGTGAAATCTAATCGCAATATTTTCTACACCACCATAGAGAAAGAAAGCAAAGTATTAATAAGTCTTTTCTTGGTATATTTGCAGTCAAAGAAAATGTAGTAATCGAACCTGTTCCCCTGACTGCGACCAACAAGTTCCGTTGAGTCCCAGCAAAGGAGGGCATGAGCCAAGAGAGAACTCCAACAATTGTATATTTTCTATTAGCCTTGATCTTCTTTGCCTCAATCGTTTCTGCATTTTAGATTAAAAAAGATCAAACGTTTTAGCAGGAACCAAGGAGCACAAAACACAGAGCTGAGAATGAATCTCACCTCTACCATAGAAGAAAATCTGAGAGAGAGCTTCTTGTTCATGTAGTTTAGCCAAATTTCAGACAGTAATTTGTTCAGCCATTGGCAATGTTCCAATGGAGTTACCGTCTGCACACAAAAACAATCAAAAGAGTCTTGTAAAAATGGAGCAAATATAACAAAAGTTTACAGGTAAAAAAAAAAAGAAGTAGGGTAACAGAAAGTCTCACCGAAGCATTGAACACGTTTTGCTTCCACTTCCTGGTTAGATCTTCTGCAAGTATTGCTCTTTGGTAACTCCCATACTGCAGCAGCAAACATCATATGAACACAGTGAAAATTCACTCCTAGAAAAACACAAACATTCTAGCTAGTAAATAGTAACATAAGGTAAACTTCAACCTCAAATATATATAAAAGATTGTAACTCTTCCATGTTAAGCAACTTATCATACCTAATGAGCGAAAAATCAAACACTTTTGTGTATATAGGACAAGTTTGTAAAAGTTAGGTATAAACAAAAAGGCATAAAGCCTCCAACTTTATATGAGGATTCTATATTACTATCCATTTAACCATCAAATTAAAACCTTTTTAAGGGGCAAACTAAAAACAAGAAAAAAGACTTTTATCCATTTGTAAGCTTGAATCCAGAAAAAAAAAAAAGGAAGTGACTTTATGGGTAGATAACCTGAAGGGAAGCCCAAACAGCAACAACGAGAGGAACCCAGTTTGAGAAAGGGAAGACCCATCTCTCAATAGCCCAGAAAGCTAACACCAAAGGAACCAGCAACAACAGAGAATGTCTCTCAGCAACGAGATGATTGAAAAACTCTCTTGCAGCTTCGATGTTTATGAGACCTTTCCTCTTTATTCTCCGAACCATCTCTTCTTCAAATCAAGCTTCTTCAAGGATCCATGCTCTAAAAGGCTTTAACTCGGACCAAAAAAGGAAAGAACTTTCTTTTTCCCAAGAAAATTGATTTCTTCAACAAACTTCACAGATCCATGGTGGGTCGAGATATTTATTTTATATTTTTTTTTTTTGCCGCAAGTGGACGAAGAGGTCTGAGGGATGAGAAGTTTCGAATAAGAATGGTAAAATCTTTCAGACAAGAAGTCCGATCTCCCAAGTTACCTTGTCGGTTAACTCTCAGCTTCTGGTAACGGATCTTTAGACAGCTTCAACTGTGTCACAAAAAGAGTCCTCCCTCTATTTCTGCCCTTTTCTTATTTATTTATTCACCAGAAAAAGAGAAAAAAAAAACTTAGAAAAAGACTTTAAAAGTCTTCTTTTATGTTTTATAGAAATACAGTCAATAATATTAATTTACAGTAAATTTACTCACCCAAAATATAATATTTTTAGTCACAAAAGTGAAATAGAATCAAACGTGGTAATGACAAAAAAAAAGAATCAAACGTGGTAATAATAATTATTGAAAATGTTATCATAATACTATACTTTCTAGTTATTTCTTTTCCGGAAAGAACAAAAAAAAAGAAACTTAAGTTTAAATTTTAAGGATGTCCATTCTATTAAAACTTAATCAATTAGAATTGAATCAAACTGAAATAGAAAAATAGTCTGGATTTGATAATATCGAATAAACAAAAAATATATATTATTCTAAAAAAAATCGTAGTATATGGATATATTTCAGTATATAAACCACTAGAACTAAAAAACTGATTAACTTAAATATCTTAGTATACTTATATGTAAATTTATACACATATTTTTTTGTTAATACGATATTCTTATTTTAAAGCACCTAATTTTTAATTTCTTCTAAATTAAAAATGTTGGTTTTATCATTTTCATCAAATTAATTGTTATTTTATTGATAAATATTTGTGCTAAAATATAGTCGTTATAATATTAAGATATTAATCTTTTATTATTTTTATTTTGAATAGTTAAAATAAACAGAAGATATTCTTTTCAAAAGTTAAAGTATGATATATATCTAATGTTTTATTAAATCTGATTTTTGATTTTATAAATTGAAAATTTGTTACAAAAGGTAAATATAATTAGAGTTTTTGGTATAAAATCAAATAAATCAGAAACTTAATTAGTATATAAACAAACCAATCAAACTAAATAGTTATTTTTATAAATTAAAATATCGAAAAAATGAATCGAAATAGAATCGAAATCCGGTTGAACATCCTTATTTTTAATCGTAGTATTATATTATACAGAAATTTACTTGTCACGTAAAAGTAAAAAAAGTTTTTATTTATTTATTAAAAGTGAAATAGAATAAAACGTGGTGATAGCAATATTATATTTTTTTTATCAGAATACTCTTTCTTTGTCAACTTTATCAGAATACACTTACTGTACGCTTTTTGTCTTATAGATAAACACCTCCTCGAATTGATGTTCTTTTATAAATACAATCCAATATAATATCAATAAATAAAGTTTACTTGGTCCCATGGCATAAGGAGAGATGACGATCGTTTGTAAAAAAAAAAGAGAGAAGACGTCTGATATGCCCTGCCGTCTGTTATTGACTGTTCACTTCACATGTGCTAGTCTACCGTTGACTTTTCAGATAACATAAAAGACGCGTCATGGATCAGATCCGAGCGGCACGTTTTATGTTTTATCCTTGTATAGACTCTTCGTCAAAGGATTAAGATCTCTAAAACGTTTATTTCAGATCTAAAAACATCCAGATACTTCAGATCCAAGCAACACAAGTTAAGTACATTTTTTACTTCAACGCATTAGGTTAGATTGGAACTATATATTTTATATATTAGACGAATAGACGTCGTTTAACAATGGATCTAAATCAGCCAACTCCAAATCTATAAACATTTGTTGTTATTAAATGAATGTGAATCCAAATAACAGGTTCAGAATGAGTGAAGAGTCATTTCGCTCAACCCCCTAATTATTGACAGTGCCCGCTCTTGACCATGGCAAGAGGGGCAATTGCCATGGGTCCATGGGTCCAAAAAAATTTTTAGCCTGATTTTTGTAATAATAGGGTCCATTTTCTTATGTCCATCCTATCTATATAGGATCCATTTTAAAAATAGCTAGTAACAAAAAGGTCTATCCTACCTATATAGGTTCCATTTTCTTATGTTTTGCCTAAGGTCCCTAAATAATTTAAGACGGGTCTGGTTATTGACATGTTGGTTCGTTTGATTTAATGCTATTGGAAGTGGAGGTCCTTCCTTCGAAATCAATGTGACTTATGTTAGTAGCTTAATATGTGATACATCCTTTCATGTCCTGGTCTTAGAAGCTAGAACTAGTAACACGATGTATGCGTTCAGTATATGTAAGAAATACCGTTCCTAAATTTTTAATCTATGTACCATCAAAACCGATCCTAAGCAAATCCGAATGAAACATTCGCTTATAATCATCAATTTTTTTGACGAATATTGTGTATATATATATATATATATATATATATATATATACTCTAAATTTGTAAAAACAAAATTTGTTAAAACATTTACTAAATTGTCTACTGCTCCTAAAATCTCAAGATCGGTCTTGTGAACATTAGTGAATACTACAAATCATGGCCTTGTTTAATGAAAAGAAGCGTAAGAAACAATATAAAAATGTGAACTAGGAGTTGCTAATGTTGGTAGGTCGGACAGCATTTGGTTGAGAGATATAAAATACATACACACAACTTGTCCTCCAAAGAGTAGTATAGACATATTGTATAAAAATAAAAGAAAGTATCTGATTTTGTTAAACCATACCTGTAAAGAATAATTAAAATCAACGTATAATTGAAAAGAACTAAAAGTTGAAAGGGAAGTTGCTGGGCTCATTAAAGCCCAATTGTAGAGGGTTTGGACAAAAGAAGCGTGCTGTTTCAAGGCATTGATTAATTCAAGAGACTTTGGGGCAAGACACATGGCTCATCAGAGAATCAAAGAACCTATCTCATGTTTGTCTCTTATGGTCATGATCATATCTGTTTTGAGCAAAGGGACTTGGAGACGACTTCTCTTGTAGAGAGCTACAGTGTGAAAATTGAAGAGATTAACTGTGCTATCGCCATCTCCAAATACTGCGATGGCCTTGTCTGCTTCTACAGCTTGACTCAAGCAGTGACTGTGGTAAATATGGCCACAGAAACGTTGTTGTTGAATAAAAATGGAACTATTACAAATGTTGAAAGCAAACTCCATTTTTACAAATGGATCCCTGGCCTAGACCTACATGGCGATTCCTCCTCTATTGGAACCACTAGACCACCACCATGACGATTTTTTTTTTTTTTTTAAGCCTTAAAGGGTTAAACTCGGGTCTATTATGTTGACAACGATTCTTGCTGTTCGGTTAAACGGTTTGGACAGCTTGGCTTGCAAGTTGCAACAAGATACTTAGATCAGTTGTGTCCCAAGTGAAATCTAACCTCAAGATTTTCTAAACCACCAGAGGAAGAAAGCAAAGTAACAAGTCAACAAGTTCCCCTGACTGCGACCAACAAGTTCCCCTGACTGCGACCAACAAGTTCCGTGGAGTCCAAGCAAAGGAGGGCATGAGCCAAGAGAGAACTCTAATAATTGTATATTTTCCATTAGCCTTGATCTTCTTTGTCTCAATCGTTTCTGCAATTTAGACAAAAAGATCAAATGTTTTAGAGAGGGAATCAACGGGAACAAACACACGTGTAAGGTAGTAAGAGCACACAGCTAAAGAATGAATCTCACCTCAACCATAGACGAAAATCTGAGAGAGAGAGAGAGAGAGAGTTTCTTGTTCATGAAGTTTAGCCAGTTTGGGATGCGTGATAACGTTGCACAACTTTGTGTTCTCGAGGTAGCAATTCTTTCTCAATGTTACTTTCCCATGTCTATGCTTAGTTGAATGATCTAGTTTTTTTTTTTTGTTTTGGTGTTTCTGTTAGCTGCGGAAGTCTCTAAGTCAAGAAAGCTACTGGTGGTTAACGTTCACGTGCTTTATAATCCAAGTAGTGGAGATCTGAAGATGGGTCAGGTATGTGTTCAATTGCTAAATGAACTACACAAACAATTGACAGTTACAAAATGTTCGAATCTCAGTCAAAAGATGATGTTAAACTAGCATGTGTTCACATTTTGAAGTGTTGTTAACCTGAGTTCTTATATATATGGCCTACTCTTTAATCTTGATTGATAGATACGCTCGCTCTGCTCAAGGGCTCACTTGCTCTCTAAAAAATAGGGTGATATTCCCATTGTGATTACAATAGCTTACCCCAGGTACATACATTTTCCAAATAACTGCTTTCACTTTGGTATTTTGTATTTTGTTTATATCATTGCTTGATGTTGTCTAATCTAATCACGTGCAGAGCCCGTTGTACAACTTCTTGGCGTCCTCTGAGGTATGAACGTCTACAGCCTTACTTCAGTTGAACTACTTCTATGCCCGCCCGGTTATGGTTTCTTTGGTCTTGACAAGGTAACAAACACAAATTAGCATTACTGTTTATACATGACAAGAAAAAATGAGATAAAACAGACTATTATTGGTCATGGTACCAGGGACTCTATTGGTAAAACATTTCTAAATGAAACCAAATCTCAAACTGACATATATAATAGCTCATTGATGAATTAATTGGAAACACACGTATGTGTGTTTGGTGCAGGTACTCGGATGGTGTTACACCTGCAAGAGTACTCGGATGGAAGCGAGCGAGCGATCACTTGGCACTGGTTTCTGAATTTTTCTTTGAACCGAATGGTTGATTGCATCTCAAACCAGCTTTAGTTTTGCTTACGGTTTACATAATTGTTTTTCTTTTGGATCAACGGTTCACATATTTGTTTATGATAATTAGATTTATTAAGTACAAGGGTACCGAAATAACCGGACCATGGTACGAAATCAAACCGACTTTTCGGTCAATAATTGAATGTAAAATAATAAACCGGGATAATCTTTTTGCATCTCTGTTTATTTCGGTTTAGACCAATATATTTTCTTTATTTCTTAATTAATCGAACCGGATATAAGCTCGAGTGTAAGAATAACGGATAGTTTTTTTCTTTTACAGCGTCCTTTCACCATTGACAAAATTGGAGTGAAAATATGTTTTAATAATTTTCTTTTCTTCTTCAATTATTTTCTAGACTTGATTTTGCATGCTTTGAAAATTATAAAATTAGATAGTATCATGAAATTTCTTTAGCAAAATGGAGAATAAGAACCAAATTCAGACAATTGGTTGGGTTCCCGTTTTGTTTGTTTCTCTGTTTCATAATCAACTAAGTTTCTCTTATACTTATTGTAGATGAGAGATTCTTTGACCAATACGATTTAATCCGCAAGACAAAAGAGGAAGCAACCAACTGAACTTTATACCAATGCTTACTAAGAGCACACGCAACTGAGGATCCTTAGAGAGAGTCTTTGGAAAAAAAATAATTAAATAATTAGTGAATTCCATGAATAGTTAAGAATTCGATCTTTAAAATTCATCCCCAAAGACTGATTCTTAGGAAATCTTTATACTGTTTGCGGGTCCCCGCGACACGTGGCGACCCATAATTAGTTGATATATTTTTTTTTATAATCTAAAAATGAAAAGAAAAATGAATAGTTAAGGATGTCCTGTTGGGTCCTAACCGTTGCGGGTGCTCTAATGTGTCTATGACAAAGCAAGGAAGCAGTACATGACTCGTTATAATGCTTGTATTTTACCAAATCTAAAGATGATCAAGAAAAATTTCTATTTATTTTGTTACTCTTTGATAGTTTATTATTTATGAACATTTGGCATTTTTTATTAATGATTTCTTTTACAACATGACTCTATAAAATTTATATAATATAAAACCAAACAAATAATATTTTTAATTTAAAATAAAAAAAAATGAAAAGCAAAGTAAATATAATTTAGAATAGTAGTTATATGTTACTAACCGAAAAAATAAAAACCCGAATAAATCGATCCAAAACCGTACCGATATCCGGAATTGAACATGCCTAGAATTAGACCACGTCTTCTATAATAAGATGATGTGACGTTGATTTCAAAAATCATCTTGGAGTCAAATAAAATGATATTGTTTTTTACATTTCACCAAACACACGAACATGTATCAGTTGGTAATTTTTTTTTTCTGATAAATAAATATGATATTTCAAAAATAAAAATTACGAAGTTAAAGAGATTCTTTAACCATAGTTACGCTCGACGAGTGAAAGTGCATAAGCTCGACGAGTTACGAAAATTTAAGAAGAAGCAGCTCCGTTTATTAGTAACGGTGGAGTTCACAAAACTGATGATTTGACTCGCATGGAACTTAGTTGACTTGTTTTTACATGACAACGTGTTCAATTCAATACGTTCTGGGCCGAGTTGGGCTACAACAAAGTATCCCAGATTTGCTCTTTAAATGGGCCTTACTAATAAAATAAAAAACCCCGCCATATTAATTGACTTCTTCTCGCCGTCGCAGACCACTATGGATGTTGTAGATGATTGGGGACGCAAAGTCGCCGTCTCCTCCGCCGGAGAGCCAATCACTCCGTTCTTCTCGAGCCCATCAGAGTCGAAGCTACTCTTCTCTTCTCCCTCACTCTCTCCTCCGATTCTCCACCGCGTCCCTCACCTAACTCACGCCCGATTTCTCACCGTCTCCGGAGGCATCCCTCCGTCTTCTTCTTCAGCTATTGAGTCCTCCTTCCGTATACCACATCCTAACAATGACGCCGCTAGGGTTCTCTCCTACAACCGCCTCCAGTTTCTACCTTGCCCCGGTAAAGGCTCAGTCTTGGTGTTTTTCCCCACAGGGACTAACCTCGATCAACTCGGGTTCGTGGTGGTTTCCACCGGAGAGTCCGGTGATGATATCCGGGTCATGGGTTTGGATAAAGATGAAGTCTTTGTGGCGAAAGAGCGGTTCTTTTCTAGATTTTTGAAGATATTGGTGCAACCGAGTAGTGATTTGGGAGTGTATAAGTCTCTCATGGGGTACGTTATGGTGTGTTTACTGTATTCGGTTCATTGGTACTGTGTCAAGTACGATGAGTCTCGAGGCAGACCGGTTTTGAGTTACATTGGATGTCAAAAGTTTAAGAGCTCTTCGGTTGCTAACGCTTCGTGGAGCTCTCAGCTTACTGGAGAGTGTTTGGTGTTGTTAGAGAACGGAGATGTCTTTGTGTTTGAACTGGATGAGAGGCATTGTAGTGGATTCAGAGGTTGCAAGATGAAAGTTTCTTGGGGGGATCATCAAGGGAAATCAGTGAATCAGAAGAGTTGGTTAGGATGTGAGTTTGGTTGGAGGCTTGGGACTTTTGTTGTTGCTCGGTCTGATGCGGTCTTTGTTATCACAAGAAGCTCTGAGAGTTGTAGTGTGAGGGCTTTGTTGGAGTCTGAGAGTCTCAACATGGATGGAACTGAAGAGTTTGTTGCGTTTGCTAAAGCAGGTAGTGATAGTTTTCGGTTCATTCTTGCTTCCCGGAGCTGTCTATATCTTTGTGATCAGAGATCAGGAGTGCCCTTGTTGAAATGGCAGCATGATGTTGAGAAGCCTTGCTTTATGGATGTTTATAGCTTGTCCGATCTCGGGTTTCATACCGATGAATCAACTACTTCGTGCCTTGTAATAGGGTCGTTTTGGAATGCTGAGTCTCAAATGTTCTGTTATGGACCTTCTTCTCCTTCTGTTGCTAATGTTCCTTCTTCCTTGTATGTCTGGGAGCTTCCACACAATCTACTCTCACCAGCAGGAAAATGTCTCTGCGGAGATTGTGAAATTAGAGAAGTGATAATGAAAGAGTCTCTCCCTGTCTGGATCGATTGGCAGAAAAAGAGAGTTCTTATTCTTGGTTTTGGAGTTTTAAACAAGTACCTTCCAACACTTGGTTCATCAGATGGGTTTACTTTGATCCGGTTAACATCTTCAGGGAAGCTCGAAGCAGTCAAGTTCCATGCTTCTCCTGATCCTTCAAATAATTTGGGAGTAGTATCTCACAGAGATTCCACCTGCAACATTGACGAGGTGAACTTATTGTACTTCCCTGATGATAACATATACAAACTCCCAAGACGGTTCAAATACCTTGAACTAGACTATCTCTCTGCTTACACAAAAGGAAACTTAGCCAAGTTCTTAGAATCGAGGATGAGCAAAAAGAGATCATCAGGTTCGAAGAAGACCAGTCCTCTTAGCTTAACCTACCACGAGGAGTTATGTGAGAAGTTGAATCTCTGCGGGTTCAGTAGAGATAGATGCTCCTCTACGGTTACTTTAGTCTTTGACAGTATCAGTTCACCAACAAGCGTTTTCGATATTGCATTGAGAGAAACCTGGTCAAGCTTACCTATAGAGCTTTTGTTGCTTGCGTTCTCAAACTACACTGATGTTGAAGGTGTTCTGTTAGACAAGAAGAAACCATCTCTCGAGTTCTTATCTGTTCCGGAGTTTCCACAGTTACCACCTTTCCTCTTGAGGAAGCCTTCACGCAGAAGCAGCAAATGGTCAAAGAAGATACAACCTGGTGTTGACCTCATTGGTCCTGTTCTTCCACTCCCAGTCCTCCTCACATTACACGAGTTCCGTAGTGGTGGTCTGAACTCAGAACAAGAGTTCTCACCAGATGCAGAGTTCTCTAACCGGTGCAACCAAATCTCCAAAGCGGCTCGGGAAATGGCAAACTCAGGTGTAGGCGAGACAACAACCATATCACTTGACGATGACATGTGGCTCAACAGCGAATCACAGAAGGAGAAGAAGCGGTTCATTGCTTATTCTCCCATCACAAAGACAGATGATTCAGACAGGGAGCATGAAGAACTCACAAAGTTTGTCTCCAAAGTGCGTCGTAAAGACAGTGATGATGATGTTGGAGGAAGATCAGGGCTTGAGGTGTTGGATGATATGTCTCCGGTGGAGATTTGCTTCGAAGACCGTGATGCAAGTTTCGATATGAAGGCTTTGTTTATGTGCAAGGCGCTTGTTTCTCAATGGCAAGATCAGTCTTCTTCATATCAAGACTTTCTTTCTCAGTACCATCTCCAAAAATGAGTTAAGAGTCTTGTACTAAACACACGGCTTTGTTTTGTCTTCACGACCAATTTTGTATGTTCTGATAATTTAACTTTTGTTATATTCATTTTTGATTGGATAAAGAATCTAAGGCCTTGCAATGCAACTGATAAAAGTAGTAAATATTTGTACGTGTATAGTGTTACAAAAGGCAAACAAAACAACACTTATTACTTAGTTCTTGATCTTCTTATCTTTGGAGAGTCGTAAGATAGATCCAAACCCAAACGGAGATGGACTACCTATTACAGGAGTGATCCGAAAGTTTCCTCCTCCTCCTCTGCCGGTGTGCTTTTGTGACCTGAACTTATACGATCTGCAGCAGGAAGAGAGAGGACAAGAAGAAGAAGAAGACAAAGGAGATAAAGGAGCTGGTCCTGGACGTGGGGCTCCATGTCTCTGCAAGCTATGCTTGTCAATGTCCCTAAGCATTGCTCTCTTCGAATTCATCACTGATCCTGTGGAAATGCTTCTTGTCAAACGAGGAAAGGAACATAGTAGACTCTTCTTTATATCGCAGTTAAGGCTCGAGCTTCTGTTGAAGCTCCAAAACGACATTGATGACTTCTCTGCCTCCGAGTCCGAATTTGAGCGACCGTGAGTTTCCTTGTCGCAGTATTTTCTCGACTGTTGAGGTGATGGCAATGGCTGAGGAGGAGAAAGAGAGGAGGAAGGAGTGGAGATGATAGGAGGGAGATGGTACTTATAACGAGGTTTTGGCATGGAGGATGCAGTAGTTGCTTGGAAAGGAAGGATCGGGAGGATCATCCCATCAGCAAAGATCTCATCAGCAGGTGAGGAATCTTCAGGATCAAAGCTTCTTGAAGTGTGGAACTCGAAATCTGAATCTAAAAGTGTTGTGTCTCTTCGAACCAGGCCTGATGGTTGTTGTTGTTGTTGTTCCGTTGGAGGTGCTTTATCTGATTGGCCGAGATCGCCGGCAAATGATATCCGCTGGTGACTTGACTCTGCAAAGATCATGATGGTCCGTTTTGCTGGAGTTTTTCGAAACAAAAGGTCATGTTTAGTGAAACCCAATGAGAAACAGAGAGAAATGCAGGGAAGATGAAAACTCAAACTCACCTTGTTTTGGAGGAAAGGAAAGATAAAACTCTTTTCAGAGACTTTTCCTTGAGAAGATGATGGATGAAAAGGTTTAGAAGATCATGATGATTTGAAGCATTTGAGATTAAAGCTCTCAAGTCTATGTATTAGAGGTCTTCAACGTCTATTAAAATAATGGATGTGGTGTGCCACTACTGAAAGAGACAATGAGCTTAGGAGAAAAAAAAAACATAATGGTCATGTTAGTGAAAACCAACGAGAAACAGAGAAATGTAGGGAAGATTGAAAACTCACCTTGTTTGGAGGAAAGGAAAGATGAAACTCTGCTCAGAGACTTTTGTTTTGAAGAACATAATGTTTTGAAACATTTGAGATTGAAGCTTTCAACTCTAAAGTTTATGTATTAGAGAGGTTGAAAACCTTTATTAAAATAATGGATGTGGCGTGCCACTACTGCAAGAGACCAAAAAAAAATGAAAACATAATGTCTAAAATGAGATTTCAAGTAATTGAATAAGTACCTTTTACCTTCTACTTTAAGTATCCAAAGGTTCTTTCTCCTAATACTGCTAACGTGAACCACCTTGAAATCTTAAACAACCTGATCATAGCTAGCTTTTAACTGCGAACTGGTTTTGATACTCCATGGAACCGATGGGTAACTAGAGAAGAAGTTGTTGACTTAGTGAAGCATGAGGATGCAAGAACAAGAAGATTTCTATCATCATCGCCGCATTATCTTACAAAAATCAATATGTAAAACCCAATTGTAGGGAAGGAGCAAGTGTCCCAGCTCAGGTGTTCAATAGAATAGTGTTTTCAACTCAACTTACCCGAGACAAAGGAAGCTGTCTGACATGTTGTAAAAGAAATCTTGGTCTGGTCTGAAGAACCCTGCAAAGTTGTCAAAATATATAACAGCAGAGTTTCTTGACACACATTACGTTCAATCTTTAGCAAAACTCTCCAGAGCTGCTAATAGTATATATAAAAAAATAATACAAAAGAGGTAAGAAAGCTGCAGAAGAGCTGCATTATTGATTAACAGGGAAAAAAAACAGCTGGAGATTACAATTGAGCTTTGGTAATGAAAAAAAAGACACCAGTGTGTCTGTCTCTATTACAAATAGAAGAAGTAACTAAAAAAAACTGGTGCCACATTGCTACATTCTTTTGCTTCCTCTTTACAACAAGAAAGTAGAAAAAAAAAAAACAAAGATGATACACAAAGGAATCACAGACCTTTTGCGTCATGTTTCAGGAGCAGCCTCAGGGACGTCGTAAGAGCCTGCTGTTACTTCTTCTGCTAACCACAACCCTGGAAACAGAGTCTGCAACACACATCAAAACACACATCAGATTGTGAGATAGAGAGAGAGAGAGAGAGAGAGAGATTAAAAAGGAGGGAACTTTTAATTACATTCATTTGTTTCTGAACAAGTCTGGGTCTCTTCTTGGGCCTACGAGGAGGCTTTTTACCAATCAAGGCAGTGAAATCCTCTTCGATCTCTTCTCTCAACAAAGAAACAGAGAATCTCAGTTTCTTCTGCTGCGATGACAATGATGATGAATCTCCTCCTCCTCCGATTTCATGCGTCGTGTGCGGCTCATCTCCTCCACCACCACCAGGTTCGTTACAAGCAGCTCTCCTCGTCCTCAGGTTCCACGGCCTAGCTGCTTCTGAGACCTTTGGTTGAGCAGACTCTCCTCCTCCTCCTCCTCCGTGATTGACGCGATCGGGAGAAGGAGAGGAGGAGGAGGAAGAAGGGAGCTTGACGCACCTGAGGAATCTTTGCTGGCCCCATCGGAGGTAAGGTAAGGTGAAGTTGTGGAGGCGTTTGGATCTCTCTGGAGGTGGAGGAGGAGGCGGAGGAGGGAACTCCATTTGATTGATTGATTGATTGATTGAAGAAGATTCGTTTCTTTGCGGTTTTGGTGAGAGAGCTTTCCTTTGGAGCAATGTTCAAAGTTTTCGTTTTTTTTTTTTGGTTTTGGTTTTCGTTTGGTGTTGTGTGAATATTTATTTGGAGGAAAATTTTACTTTTTTGGTTCGAATTATTCGGGGAAGGGGAGAGAGAGAGAGGGGTAGAGACGCGATTGTAACGTTGTAATGAGGATCGGTTGTTTGATCAGCTTTGTTTATTACTATAAAATAGTAAAATTAGAGCACCATTAGTGATAGAAACCCTCTCTTGAGTACCTAACATATATAAATAATATTATTATTTATTTTTACAATTAATTTTAAAATAAACAAAAAAATAAACCAATAAATAGGAGACACGTTTGAGTTTGAGTATCCTTAACAACAGAGAAAGTTTCTTCAACAAGGTACGTACCTCATTAATTGTTACTCTCTTTCTACTTTTTTCATTAAATTTCAATATTAAACTAGTGAGAGACTATGTTAGAGTTTATCGCTGCGGATGGCCTTACATTCTCAACTATCAATAGGAGAAAATGTTATTTTTTATAAACCTATTTGAGTATGTAGGTTTATAGTGTCTTAGTATAAGTAGAATCAAATTTTAAAAAATAGGGACCTGGTAATTTATTAACATTCAACGTTCTTGTAATCATACACCAGAGGTGAGATTAATACTCATAAAATCTGTTAAGTTTTCTTACCAATTTTAATAATCTTGTAATCATACACCAGAAGTGAGATTAATACTCATAAAATCTGCTAAGTTTTCTTACCAATTTAATATAAATAAATAAATTCATGACCTCGATGGTCTACTCTATGGAAAAGAGACTTTCTACGGAGCATCAAATTCCAACACTAGGGACTAAGAAACTTTCATGGAAAGTAAACCACTGTTGCATGCCCCAATTTTACCGTGCAAATATGCACCAATGAATTTTTGTATTATCAAGTTTTGGTCAATGGTGCTGGACAAATCATGATATGAACACGCATGGTGATTTGTATCATCAATACTTGGCCAATAGGCCTCCAAGTGGTACTACAAAGATATCCTTTCTGAGAGAAGGGTTTTGAGTTGTTCGTTCTAATAGATGCTCAAAAACATGAATGGTACTCCCTAGGTGGTTGCAGAAGCTGGGCTAATCCTTTGTTAGAGTGACTGGTACATATGAAATCCAAGGAATGGATGCGCACCATAGTTCTGGGACTTTATGATTTGAGATTTTGTAACAGATCATCATGAGCTATTACTTACGCTATAAAATAAAGGGAGAAAAGTTTTTACAATAAAAATGCAACTATTTATACCCTTCAAAGAAAGTCTCAGCTTTTGCAAGGAAAACAAATAACCCGTATGTGAAGAAAAGGAGGGCATGATATGGGATGTTCCAGAAACAAGAGAGCTTTGCCCAAACGCCAAAATGTATAGTTGTAACCTAATATAAGACTTCTTCTAAAATCTTTAACATCTCAGAGACTATACATATAAAAATTCTATCAACGGGCTTTTTGTTATAAGAACCCTTCTTCACCACATCGTTGTGCGAAACAGAAAATGAAACAAACAAACAAAAAGTGAACAAGAGTGAAACCTCTTACGTTGTTTTCAGGATGAGGTTGAGCAGTCTGGGACGGTTGTTGTTTCTGATCTGATCACACGGGTGTTGTAAGAGCCGCATGTACCACATTTATGGTACAACCAATGGAACTGTGTCGTTCCTTTGCGTTCACAGTCATTACATAGAATGTCCTAAAACATTTGTGTGTGAGAGTGTGTCATCAAACGAATTAAACTAGAGTGATAAAAAGCATTTTGAGTATTTCTCACCTGGCAGCGATCTTTGTATTCTTCTGGAAGCTCTTCTGCAGCTAACAGTGCATCAAGCATACCGAAATAAACCTGTAGAGTTTGAGAAAGAAACGAACAAAGTGAATGATATTTGCAATGATGTGATTTGAGAAATTAAGCTCTAAGGGACAGGGATTAACTTACAGCCATATCTCCTAATGATTTTCCACAGATAGGACATGTGTAGTGGCTGCAAGTGTAAGCCTGAAAGAGATCACAGAAACAGCAAAGTAAGTTGATTTAAGGCGATAATAGGTAAACTTATGTTAAATGAGAAAAGGAGATATTTTCAAACCTGGAAGCAAGCTGAGTGCATGTAGTGACCACATGGTAAGGCTCTCACTGCTTCACTCGATGTGAAAAGAAATTCACAGCATATGGGGCAATTCGTCTCGAGGCTTTTCTCGAGGCACTTGTGGTTTGCTAACTTCATCCCCAGGCAGCAGTTACATGTCATGCAATGGAAATAATCGATTCCTAGTCCCTCACCGACCCGGCAAAGGTTGCAGAACGGACAGTGGTAAACAGCTCTGAAAGAATATTATAGTTTCTAAAGGTTAGAATAGCTGCTCAAGTTTGATTTTTAACAAACGAAAATGTCGTAATTGGTTATCATATGGATCAAATTGTTGGGTTTTGCTTACCTTTCATCATCGAAAAGTTTGCAAATGCTGCAATAGTGCTTTGCCATTGGGAAGCCATCGCATGAAGGCGTTGTGCAAATGGGACCAACAGGTTGCACCTTGAGGCACCGCATGCAGAGCATTTCCGTCACCAATTTTCTGCCAAGTGTTCCAAATGTGAAAATCATATCACCGAGAAAGAAAAAGAAAGAGCTTCACTTTGACTAGGGGAGATTGGCATCAGATCTTACCTATCCATGGAGTGGTCGCTTACTTTGTCATGGCAAAACCTACAAGTGAACAACTGACCACAACAAGCAGCCCGAAGTTTACAGTTACGCTTGTAATGTTCGCATCCATATATCTGCTTCTCGGGATCTCGAAAAGTAGGGAAACATCCAAGTGCAACATCACCATTTAACGCAGTTTCTGTATCCTTGGGTAACTTTTGCTGAGCCGCTATCCATCGACTGATAAAAGCATCCACAATTAAAATTTAAAATGGTTCCGGGTATGAGCGAGATGTGACGAGATTATACATTCGCTATCGTTCAGAAGGTTGTTCAGTGAAGGACATACACAACACATGTATATTAATATTAATATATACACAAGTTGGTTTTGGATGACATGAGCACATTTGTATACTCTGCCACTTCGTAAGTTTTTTGTTTTCAAGTATAACAGGGGATTATATTATCGATTTGGGGTTCTACGTTTACGTCAGGCATGCATGAAAATGTGGAATAAAGGATATATGCGAGGAAATAGTGAAAAGAATCAGACCTGGTCCTCCAATTTTGCACTAGATAATCTTTTCTCCTTGGATCAAGTGTTGTGTCCTGATAAACTTTCCGGATTTCAGCCTCTAGTTCGTTCTGATTCATGCGGAAGATATCTTTCCAACCCGGTTTAAAAAGTTGACCAGTTTGGTCCAAGACTTCTTGATGCTCATTATCTATATGAAAAATAAACTTGACATAAGCAAAACAAACTTAGCAGAGAGCAACTACATAGCCAGCCAAAGTATGAGTTATGAAGTCCAAAGCACAAACATCTAAGGTCTACATAAAACCAGCTAAATGTTAAGTTGGTGAAAAATAATTATACAATTGCTTTTACCTCTGTGTAGACTAGGTTTGGCTCTTTCCATTGAGGATGAGTCTGAGGATGAGTCTGGTGATCCTTTCCAGCATTCATTGAGCCATTCATCAAACATAGTGTTCTTGGTTGCCTGCTTCCATGTATCCATCATTCTATTTTGCTCATCTTCAGAAAGTGCGGAAGTCACCCATGGTAACATGGATTGAAGAACTTCAGCACCCGTTGTTCCGATTATACGACCCACAATCTGGTCTTGCTCATGAATGGAGAAGTGTTTGTCAAATAGAGGCCAGAGCTCCAGTTCCTCCAAGAATATATGTTGATCCAGTGTGATCTTAATGGATTTGCACATCCCTTGTAGCTTTGTGGCCAGTTCGTTGTACTTCTTCTTGCAGTCACCGCTATCAATATCAGCTTGAACAGTGTCATTTTGAGCTACATAATCACTATGTAGCTTCTCATGAAGAACTGAAAGTTCAGTAAGAACACTGTAAATATCTCCAAACAACTTCTCCTCATGTTTATGGTCGAGCGTGTAAGAGTGGCTGACATTGTGAAGCGTTTCCTTCGATTCCAAAGCTGGAAACAGGATATCATCTTCTGCGTTACTATGAGCCTTGTAGAAACCCCAGAGTAGGTGAAATCGACCGATGAATTGACGAATAAACGTTTCATCGCAATCAATTAGCTTTCCAGATTCAACATCAAGAAACTCCAGATCTTTGCTTATGGCCTTGTGAAACTTGAATATCGTGGCAACTGGCCGCTCGGCATGTCCAGCACCAGAGCTGTTGTTATCCATTTCCCAACCAAAGAGGCTGGAATTAAGAGCAGGCGCAGCAGAGTTTAGAGAAGAAGATCTCATAGCTTTAGCTGCTGGAAGGGAACCAAGTCCCAGACAATCACTGTTAACTCCGAGATCAGGAACACAGCATGACCTTCCATTTCCAGATGGCATACATCCATTTGCGACTTCTGACGAGTGAGGGGTGGCACTTTTTCCACAAGACGACACAACAGTTCGCTTAGCTGGCCTTTTATCCTGATGCTGGCAACACGCTTTTATACTCCTACTTGAGCATGGCACAGACACACAAGCATTACATGACTGGAGGTAGACTTCTTCAATGTTGCTTAGTGTTTTAGCAGGGCATGAACCATTCGCCTTTGGAGACAAGCATTCACCCGCTTTGCGTCCTTTGCATGCCCAACCAGAGAAAAGAGTAACGAGAGCAGCATCCGAATTAGGTGCTGATGCCACAAAGAAACCATGTAATCGTGCAAGATTGTGAGTCGCTAATAATTTTTAGAAAAGGTGAAGTTTCATCACGAATGAAAACAGTAAATTATACCTCCAGCTTGCAAGTTTTTCAGAAAATTCTTAGCTTCGTCTTCTGTTAAAGATGCAGTCAACCATGGCAAAACACGTTCAATTAATCTTAAGGGCATTATGCAGAGGCTTTGGTAGAGAATCTCTTGTTGTCTTTTAAAGCTGAAGTTCTTTCGTGCAAGGGGTAGCACCTGCAAACATTGCAAAGTGAGCTGACATCCTAAATTGGCATCTTGGATCTTCATAGCATATGTTATCGACTGATCTTATGCCGAACTTTCATAGTTTCAGTTGTTAACAAAATCATATGCCACCTGTTAACAAAAGTACATGTCACCTGAATTTCCTCGTTGTGGAAGTGCCTTTGAATAGTTTCCATTATTTGATCCGCATGGGAGCACAATTTGGTGTAAAATTCAGCAGCTGAAGTAGAAGAGGCTCCAGCACTCTTGATTTTTTCAATTAAGCATCGAAACTCATTAAACTGGTTTTCTTCTTCATCGTGCTCCTCTGAGAATGAAAACTCCCCATCTACTGCTGGAAATATGATCTTGTCCTCTGCAAGACTGCAACGACAAAATAATAGTGTTCATCTCAGAAAATCCAGGGGAACTCCATTTACAATGATAACGATCTCATACAGAAACGAGGTTAAGCATGAAAATAGGAAAGATGCAATAGATCCACATGCAAAATTTTGCAAGGTCCACTTGCAAAATTGTATATAAAAGGATGCAACAAATACCTGTGGAAGATGCATACTTCAGCAATATATTGCAAGCGTTCATCAAATGCAGATAAATCCGAAAAATCTCCAGACAGCTGAATTTTCCTAGCCTCATCGGCTATTTCCTTCATCTCCTTGGTGATTGATTTGTGCCAAAGCTTTATCTCATCAATTGGGTGAATAGGAGCATCAAAAGCATCATACTCGGGAAGCTCTGGGTACTTTCTCTTCCCGGCCTTGGATCCCTCACATGCGCACTGTGCTCTACTAGTTTTGCACGGAAGCATGCTGCTAGAAGAATCTAGACAACACTGGAACGGAGAATCCTCTACGCCACGCGAAGCCATAGTATCGCTTTTCCCTCCCAACCAGGTGAAAATAACCTTTGAACAAGGTAAAATATCAAAACAACAACTCCAAAAGTCTTCAACTTTTTAAGTCAGATCTTAATTCAAAAATTACCTGCTGAAGGAGCTTCTCGCCAGGAACTATCTTGCTCAAACACATCTTCATCTCCTTGGATTCATCTATTGAAATGGAGGAAGAAAGCCATGGAAGAAACACGGCAAGCATATTAACAGGAATGCTGCAGAGAAACCTCCAGACTATGTAAGCTTGCTCCTCATGCTTAAATTTCTCAATAAGTAACGGGAACACCTGTCAACAAGCAAAAAGAAACACTTTTCAATAAAGGCCAATGCGTTTTAAGGAGAGACAAGAGCCTCAAACAAAACCTTTACCTGTTTCTGTTCTTTAGCTAAGTGCTGGCTGACAGATGTCTGAAGTGCTCCAGTACTGCTCGCCAGTTCCCTCCGATAACTCTCATCGATCTCTGTGGCGGAATTTAGCAGCTCAAATAGATGATCAAAGAGGGTGCCTTCACCTTGGTGTTCAAGAGAATACGTATGCGCTACGTTCTTTACGCGTATGTCAAGAGCTGAAAAGATCACCTGCATCCACAGATTTACAGCCTTCAACAATCCTCCTCATAAAACACATATGCTGCAACAGATTACATATCTCCAAAGCACTAATCATATCTTCAAAGCACTAATCAAATCAAATTTGCAGATATAAGCAACCGATTCGAGCAGAGAGGTACAAATCAAAGCAGAGACACTTTCCAAATTGTGATTTCGAAGTTTCAAGAGAATGACGATGGAAATTACATAACAGAAGAGGGAGGTTATCGCATTACCTCATCCTCGGCATTGCAGTGATGCTTATAGATCGATCTAAGGAACCGATACCGTTCACGGAGAAGACGGAGATCAACATGGTGACCAGTAGCAAACTCCAGAGCCAACCTATGAAGCGATTCGAGCTCACTACATACCGCCTTGTGAAAGAAGAGGAAAATCAGGATCGGAGAAATCTCCTCCGCGTCCTCCGCCACAGAAGAAGGTACAGCGCTCGTAAGGACCGTTGTTGATGAAGACGCCACTCCTCCGCCACCTCTCGCCGCCTCAAAATCCGGCAACGGCGTCGCCATTTCCCCGTCGAGTTCCTAACTTCCACAGCCGTTGATTTTTTTCAAATCTGAGCTCGCGAATTATGTGTGTGGTGTTGTTCAACGGAAGACGATGAGAAAGGAGAAAGAAAGAAAGGTCGAGGTGTTGTCTGATATCGATTTTGATTTTGATTTTGCTTTTCTTTTTTTAAATTATGGATTAATCTAAAAAATAATTTTAACTGTTCAAATATAATACGACCTTTGAAATTTATTTTTATACGACTTTAAATAATGAATAAAGGAGCTTGGGGATTGGGTGGGTGTTTCTATACAAGGTTTTGTAGCACGTGGCCATTGCCATCGCCACGTTGGATGCTGATGTAACCAGTCCAGCTTGGCACGTGACTGGTTGTATCTCGACACGTGCAAGCGTCGTACCTACGAACGCAGATGGTCCGCGAGACAGGGACGCTGGTTCTCGGGTAAAGGGGTCTTTTATGTTATGGAGGTGGAGATGAGGGGCAAAAACGGTATTTGATAGTGCTTGATTAGGCATTGCTAAAAATAAACAATTTGATAGCGTCGACCACTTTTTGATTAAGATATACTCCATCATAGAAATAGATAATGTTTGAGGTTTAACTTTTGATGAAAGCATTTCAAAGGAAAAGATGAACTTGGTTTGGAATAAAATATTAATACTTAAATATTTGTATTTAAAAAAGTATATGTATGTGAAAGCTTCTTTAGTATAGTGCTTTGACTAAAATTTATTAATGTTTTTACACTATTAGGTATAAGTTTTGAAACCCAATAAAATAGATTATACAAGTTAATAGAGAAAATGATTACAAGAAAATTGTAACATGGTGCCAAAAAAATTGATAAACACAAATTCTATAAAACAGTTTAGATGATGCAATCATTAGATAACTAGAATTATCAGCTATAAAATCGTGTGTAACATTCTTTCTAGTTTTTAATAACATAATCAATTTTTATTACAAAATAAAAGTATAAGTACAAAGGTTCGTGATTTGCTGGAAAAGCACCCGTTCGTAATCTAAAGGAACCACATACCTTCTTCAACCATTGATTAAACTATTGCTTACCGATTTTGCTTTAATTAATTAATGCAATTATACAAAGGTTTGATCATCTTTTTTATTAATTAAGCTGCAAATGCTCTAAGGCTAAGAAAAAAAGTGGTCTAAGGTTTACTAGATTTTAGTAAATTAATTAATTCTTATGCCTTAATAATAGGATCACTTATAATAATATTGTAAATAGTCAATAAATGGTGATTTGGTGAAGGTGAAAAAGAGGGGTTACAAAGACAAAAGGATAAGTGGTGAAAAGCAAAGACACAAGAGGGGACGTGTGGGAAGTGTGGCGACAATTAGGTAGCAACAAGTTCCACTCGCGCTCTCTTGTCCAAAACACATTCCCTTTTATTTGTTCTTCAAGCATAAACATTTATTAGGGGACCATTTTAATAAAGGCAAATCTCTCAAATAACACCTTTTGAAGTTTTTGTCACAAAAATAAACTTCAAAAACAAAAATGACCAAACTAGATCTTTTTATTTTTTAAAAATTAATATTTTTTGTTTAATTTTTCAATTTTAAACCTCATCCCCAAAACCCCACCCCATAACTCTAAACCCTAAATCAAGATTAGTTAACCCAAGGGGTATAAACGTATATTTACCCCCAAAATTCCACCCCAAAAAAGTTATTTTTGTCATTTTTTCCCTTAAAATTTATTTTTGTGATAAAAACTTTTTTAAATCTATCTTAGGGTATTTCTCTTTTAATAATGTTTATTCATTATTATTTTCCCCGATTTCACAACAACTTAATTGTTTATAAGTAGAACAAATTATCAATTCGCCGTTGTTGACTATAGAAACGAGAATAGTCAAAATAAAAGTATGGTAAGCATTTCAATATTCTTATTCCATGTTGTTTTTGTACGACTACCTTTACCCACGTAAGTTTTTTTTAAATCCTAGAGGATCCTAGTCATGGATGCCTCTATCAAGACTTTTTTTACTATTGAATAATCGTATAGATGATATTAATTTTATTTCTTTCTGCAACTAATTCATCAATGAGGCATCTACCAGAGTGCATACAACCCATGATTGTGATCATACGGCTGAATGATTAGACTGAGTACATAATTTAAGAGTTATACGACCTATTTTATCTAGTTTTAATGATATTTTAATAGTATTTAGTTGTTTTTTTGTTCCCAATTATGTGGAATTATAAGTATCGTGCAAGTGTACAATGCAATAGGTTGGCTTTTATGATCCATCACTCATCAATCATCATTCTCTTCTTTTTCCTCACTTTTGTTTTCTTCCTTTGTTGTCAAATGATAATGTCTATCGATTTTGTTTTTACATCTTTTTTTTCCTTTGGAATACATATGCATACTCGTTTCTTATCAACATTTTACGTTTATCTTTCCGTTTTTATCTTAAATCTATGATGAAAGAAAATCTCAATATTTCAATATTTTAATTGAAATGTAGTTAATTACCATATAATCTAATTTCATCTAAGCTAAAAATCTCCATAAAATTTGCAGTATAGAAAAAAATCTCCATCAAATATTTAGTCTAAATGTATAAAACATATGTTTTATACCATAACGTGATATTCAAAAAAATTAATGTAACAACTTTTATTCGTGTAAAAGTTTTCATTTGAATAAACATAATTTATTAGTCATTTATAATTCGAAGGTATATAGTGAGTCGAAGTTCAATTGACTAATTCTTTGGAGGCGGCATGTCCATTAGTGTCAGTTCCATTCAGTTGTTTGCAATAAAAATTAGATATTCATGTCGTCTGACCATATAAGCAAATATATCTGAAATGATAGATTTCAAACCTGAAATGCTTACCACCTTTACAAGTCCGCCTTACCACATTCAACCAGACAAGGTGCTAATTTGGGGTGCTTAGTACCTTGCCTCAGTTTTATAAATTGTCTTTGTACGTCGATCTCCTTGATATTCTTTTTATCTGCCGAGGATAAGAATGTTCGGTATGGATTTGTGCATGCCTTCAAGCAATCTTTGGGAAGAGTATGTGCTTGGAAGTTGGAACTAACAAGTCTTTGATACGATGGATCTTCATGCACGTGTGACTGAAGTTTTGCTTAGGCAACTACTAAATGAAAAACGTACGTCCATGATTCTATCTTCACCTTCGTTGTAACACTTGACATCATATTTATAAATTTTGTTGCTTCTCAGATTTTAACAATACTTTGTGCTAGTTCACTGCGGCGTCAATTATGAGGACTACTTTTATATGAATTTTGCTGGTTGAGTAAAGATACCTTTTTATTTTCTCTTTAGTTTTCTTACTAGTAAATGTGAAATCAAACAGTTTTCAAGAGTCACGAGAGATATTTTATATAAGAACTTTTATTCTTGTAAAAGTTTTCACTTAAAGTTGAGTAGGCTTTGTTAAAAAATTAATGTGATGATGTTGACCTCTTTTTTGATTAAAGATAATATCAAATAAATTGATAATGTTTTGAGGTTTAGCTTTTCAGAAGAAAAGATGAATTTGGCTTTGAAGTTTAATAGAATATTAGTACTAATCCAGTTAGCAAAGATTCGTATTTTGTTCAAAACTTGTTTTAAATATATTGAGGAATGACAAAGAAATGGGGTGCAGCAACCATTGGTAATCTAAAGGAGCCACATAGCTTCTCCAACCATTGATTAAACTATTGATTAGTGCAATTATACAAAAGGTTTGATCAATTATTTTAATTTGAGTTGCATGTGTGCTAAGGTTAACTAGATTTTAGTGAATTAAATTTAGGAACACTTACAATAATATATTGTAAATATTTTTTAAAAAAAGTTGATAGAAGATGGTGATTTGGTGAATGTGAAAAAGAGGGTTACAAAGAGAGAGGAAGTGGTGAAAAGTAAAGACACAAGAGAGACGTGTGGGAAGTGTGGCGACAATTAGGTGGCAACAAGTTCCACTCGCGCTCTCTTCTCCACAACACATTCCCTTTTATTTGTTCTTCGAGCATATACGAAAAACACAAAACAAATATTTACTATGGGACCATTTTAATACTGTATATTCAATATTCTTCACAACAACTACTATTTTATAAGTAGAGAAAATTAATAATTCGCCGTTGTTGACTATGAGGAACAAAAAAAAACGAGAATAGTCAAAGTAAAAGTATGTAAGCATTTCAACCTTATTCCACGTAATTTTGTATGGTACCACGTAACTTTCTTTAAATCCTAGAGGATCATAGTCATGGATGCATCTATCAAGACTTTTACTACTGAATAATCACATATAGTGTTCTTTAAATACTATAGGATCAAGTCATAGATGGTATTTTAAAAAAATTCTTCTACGATTAATGCATGAATGAAGTATCTACCAGAGTGCATACAACCCATGATTGTGATCATACGGCTGAATGATTAGACCGAGTATATAGTTTAAGAGTGAATACGAACTATTTTATTTATTTTTTGAAAAAAACTATTTTATTTAATATAATATATTACTGATCATTATTACAATAAAATTTAGTTGGTTTTTGTTGCTGATTATGTGGAATCCTTAAGTATCGTGCAAGTGTACAATGCAATGAATTGGCCTTTATGATCCATCACTCATCATTCTCTCTTTTCATTTTATCTTTTTTCCCTCACTTTCGTTTTCTTCTTTTTTTCGTCAAAGGATAATGTCTATCTATTTTCTACGTCTTTTTCCTTTGTAAATACATCCTCATACCCGTCTCTTATCAACATTCTATCTTTTCGTTTTTATCTTAGTATGAAACAATCTCACCATTTCAATCTTGTAGGAGTCTAATTAACCATACAATATAATTCCAACTCAGCTAATAGGTCATGGTCAACAGAATATCTTGCCAATCAAAAAATTCTCCATAAAATCTCTAAGTTTAGATGTATATAACAGTTACAACATAATGTCATATGTGCAAAGAAAAATATAACATCTTTTATTCATCTAAAAGTTTCACCCACAATAAAAAAAAAACTAGTTACCTCCGGGAAAAGAGGCATTTAAATCCTAAACTGAAGTATTGGTTGCACGAATTTATTCCTCAACTAATAGTTGACTGGACAAATTGGTGACTAAAAAGGTCAACAGTTAAGTCATAAACAACTCTCGTTAGTTTTATATCAATTATCTCGCCATTGAACCTGAAAACACTTGAAATTTCCAAATTCAAATTTTAATTTTGAGTGAAAATGATTTTTGGCAATGGGAAAGACAATTCCCGGTGATATTTTTTTGGTGATCGGGCCGGATTTATTCTCTTATCACCAGAAATCGTCCTTTGTTGTTACCGGAAATCGTCTTCACTCAAAATTAGGGTTTGAATCTGGAGATTTCGCGTTTTCAGGTTTTATGGTGAGAATAATTGATATAAAACTAACAAGAGTCATTTATAACTAAATGGGGTTGATTTTTTTAGTCACCAATTTGCCATGTCAACTATTAGTTGGAGAATAAAATCATGCAAGTAATAGTTTGGTATTAAATTTACTGATTTCAATTAGTTAAAGATTTAAATGCCCATTTTCCCAGTTACCTCCACGTGAATTTTATAGATTGTCTTTGTAGATTCCCTCGAATAAGAATGGTTGGTATAGTTTTGTGCATACCTTCAAATGAAGCTTTGGGAAAGAACATATGGTGTAATTAACAAGTCTGTTCAGTCACGTCAAAATAAGGTAGTCTATTGAAATCACAGATCCAGTAACTTAGGAGTGTTAAAATGAGTCAGTTCGCTCAACTCAACTCAGCTCAAAATTGATTGCTTGTTATGATGGATCTCCATGCACGTATGGGAAGGCTTTGACTCTTTTATTGTGCAGGCAACTACCAAATACAAAACGTACGTCCATGATTTCTATCTTCACCTTTATTGTAACGCATGATATCACGTTTACACATTTTTTTTGCTACTTTCTTAACAGTTTGAGGTTCATTGCGGCATCATTTATGAGGACTTTTACATGGATTTTGCTGGTTGAGGCAAAAAGTATATCTACTGAAAGGGTTCAATAGCTTCTTCCCTTGTTTCGTTGTCAGCTCCTTAGACGAGCACATGGCGCTAGCCAAGTAGAACCAGTCTGAAAGCAAAGGCATATCAGATAGTAACGACCACATAATTCACAACACTCGTACATCTGTGTAGTTTAGTTATGAGCATAACTAATTTTCCTTTTTAGATTTTATTTATTATATATATCGAACATTAGGTCATTTTAGTATTGCGAAACGATGGTGGTTTTTTTAGTTTAAACGTATATAGGTATCCCAGTAAACACACAAGCCTGAATGGAATCCAATCCATCCACTATGATCTAGTAACTATTTGGGTAGCAATGATGAATAAATGGAAATATTAAAAAGGATATAATTCAGCTCTAGTAACAAATTGATGAGCGAAAACAAACAATGAATGTGAAAAATTTCTAATAAACTTTCAAAAAAAAAGATTACAAATATAAATAGAATAAAACTAACGTAATTTTTTTAGATCACCAGTGGTAATAATATTCTTACTAATAAAACAACAGAAATGAATTCAAAATCGATTCGGTTTCGATTGAAATCGTAAAATCTTCCACTTTGCAAGAGATGAGAAAATATTTCATAACGTGATTTATGAATTACACTTGAAGATATTGATTTGATTTGTATATAAGATCAATTCGGGCGGACACTATCATTGTGTCATGGGTCTTGTTCCCAGTCAGATATAAACAAAGTCCAGTCATCTAAAATATCTCTTTGTCTCTTTTATTTCTTCCCTTGAACACACACACACGTACACGATCTACTCTAAAACAAAACGGGATAATAGTTTTTAATATATACTCAGATTTGCACTGACAAAGACAAGACGTCTCTTGTAATGTGGAGATCAATGCATCACGCATTACCAGTAACCACAATCCACATAAAATCTTCTAACTAGATGGACATGATGAGATTATCTTCTGCTAAGATAAAATTTAAAAATCAATAACATATTTCCCACTAGACAGTCCGAACTCTATTTTTAGATATTTTATACATAATTTTTCGCTGAAAATATAATACTTTATTTAAAGCAAAATAACTGCTAATATATTTAACTATACATTAGAAACGTTCCATGCTGTATTTTCAGATTGGAATCTCGATGTTTGTTACTATTATATACTTATATGGCTCTAATAACATTCCCATTTGAAGCAACAGAGGTTTATACATCTACAAAATTGTACAGATCTTGAGATGGGTAGACCTTACAAGTTATAAGAATCTTATTTACATCCTTTTCCATACTAGATTCAAAAAGGAATCTTATTTACATCTTTTTCCATACTAGATTCAACAACGATTTGTTGGTGTTATGCATTTCTGTAACAACCATTCCCATGAGATCTAGGTTGGCTCTACAAAACATCGATTTTAATCCTTCACTAGTGATGAGTTCACACTGACAAATCCTTGTAGTTTCGTTTCATATATCGCTGATGTTTCATAGTTTATGCGCGATCATCTTATTGTGTGTGAAAGTTTTTGTAACTTTCAGTTTGTTTTCAGTTAAATTTTTGTTTGTGGTGGTTTGTTTTCCATGCATTTTTTGAATATTCTCAATAATTAGAGTAAGTGTATCTTATGTTTATGAGGATTTTGTTTTAAGCAATTTTTATATAAACTATATTTTGCTTAAAAATATCTATTTTTGATAATAATTTATTAATTATTTTGATCCATTAAATTGGATGTAGAGTTTTCTCAGTGACTGGTAAAAAAAGATCAAGATCCACCACTGCAGAGCTTTATACTAATGTGTCAACTATTTATTTAGTATGTCCCCGTAAGTTTACAAGTTAGAGGCGTGAACAATTTGCTCTCTCTTTTAGGAGAAAATAACAAAAAATCTTTTGAAACCGCACTTCAACTTCAACTTTAGTTTTAGCGTTGTTGAAAACGACAAACCATTAATCGGTCCATGAAAACGAGAGGCTCCATCAAATATTCTCATATACGTTAATCACAATGATTGTGTATTTTTGTTTTTATAATTTACATTTATTGTAATTTTGATGGTAAACAGGAGTAATGTTTACGAGATTACGGACATGATTTTGGGCTTACGTTAAATAATAGTATACCTCATGTAAGTGGAAAAAATAAGAAAGCTTTGGTTAAATTTAGAAAGGATGGTAGTTAGGAAATATATTATGTGGTTGGGGAAAATTATGGGAGTAACTTGTAACATTTTGATTTTTAGTATAATAAAAGATTTAATTAAATTATTATTTTATTATGTTATTAAAAGGCGTTTATGTTTTTCGTCGCACATCCATTTAAAATTTTAGAATAAAACATGTTTGTGTCGGAGTAATAAAATAATATGTGACTTATCGGAAAACGATTTGTGATATAGTGTGAATAAGGTTCATGCATAAAAAAAAGTCATGTGGCGATTACTCCAAAAATTAACATGTCGTCCGTCACACGAAATAGAACCCACAATCAAAAGAACAGACATGAGAAGCCAATTAACCATGAACGGCCAGAGCGTTACAAATGGTATCAAAGTTAATTAGCCATCTCAATTCTGATCCAAGAGATGTCTTGAGATATGTCGTGGTGAGCAACGAAGACGTTGTATTCTATGAGTAGAGGTGAATTGTAAGAGCAACCACATCAATGAACCCATTCAATCTCGATTTCCAAGGTATAATTTTGATTAATTTTTTTTTGTTTGATTTTAAAAAAATTAATAGTCGAACCAATCGCGGGCCGCCACGTGTCGTGGGGTCCGCGGAACAGTGATGATACATGTTCATAGTGGAGAGATTTTCTGATACAGATTCATAAAAAATGGCATTTTATATTATTATTTTTTGGGAATTGTGTGAACCCTTCTCATAATACTTCAATGGAGGTGCTCTAATATCTTATGGTATATGATGAAATGTTTTATAGAATTGATTTGACTACTTATGTCACCAACGTATGCTTAGTTTTCTATCATACATCTATTTTAAATTATAGAGTTAAATGTGGTTACATTGGAATAGTGAAAAGAAGAATAATCTATAAAAAAATAATTTGCAATACTATAAGAGTGAAACCAAACTTCAGAGAAAAGTCATATGATAGTTGTAAAGACATTAAATAATGATTTCGAACCTCTAAAAAATTATCGTATTATCCATCGCATAAAATAAAGTTTATGAGACTGAGAAAACGGCATGGGAAACATATTAACCATGGACGCTTGAAACATTATAGAAATATTCTCAGGTTTTTGATATGTAGAAATCTGGCAATCAACATGGTATTTTAAAATATATTTTTTTAAAGCTTTAACTAATGAACTAAACACAAATAGGAAACAAAGTTGATGTGTAAGTTTACTGCCAAATAAATGTCAATCGTATTACAGGATACAGTCAAATCAAAATCGTGTCTCCTTTATGTTTAATGGGTATTGGTCCAGGATCTTAGGCCATGATTATTGCAGGTTTCTTAAGCTGGGTTTCTTAGGAAAAGTTAAGAAACTGTTTCTTAGTTTTCTTAAGAAAAGTTAAGAAACTGTTTCTTAAAACTGTACTTTAAGAAACAGTTTCTTAACTTTTCTTAAGAAAACTAAGAAACAGTTTCTTAACTTTTCCTAAGAAACCCAACTTAAGAAACCTGCAATAATCATGCCCTTAGGTTAAAATAAATTAGGATTCAATTTATGAATAATATTTGTTTACATTAAAGTGCAAAGACTTCTATTTTTTTCATCTAACTTGTAGCCTACTAATGGATTGCTTAAATCAAGCCTAATTATACCTCTAGGCCTACCACTTATTCCAAGTGAAAGAACATTGGGCCGTTATTTCAAAAAGCCCATAATATCTTTCTCCTTCCTCCTCTGCTCCGTTCGACTCTGACGATTGTGAAAATCGCGATCATCGTCTTGAAAAACCCTCGCGAATCTGATCTCCGATATCGATCTACGAAACTATCTCCGATCATGCCTCTTTCCAGATCCCGATCATAAACCTCAACTATCGCATCATCCCGATTCGTTCTCATTCTCTCCAATGGCGTCTTCAAACTCCCTCATGGACAGCTTGTTCCAGCGCAGCCTCGAGGATCTGATCAAAGGCCTACGCCTCGGTGAATCCACTTTCGTTTCCAAATCCATAGAAGAAATCCGCCGCGAGATCAAAGTGACGGATCTCTCCACCAAATCCGTCGCTCTCCAGAAACTATCCTACCTCGCCGCACTCCACGGCGTTGATATGACTTGGGCGGCGTTCAACGCCGTGGAGGTCGTGTCCTCGTCTCGATTCGCGCATAAGAGGATCGGTTACCACGCTATTGCTCAGTCGTTCAACGATCAGACTCCCGTTTTGCTTCTGATCACGAACCAGCTTCGAAAGGATCTGAACAGTTCGAACGAGTACGAGGTGAGTCTCTCTCTGGAATGTTTGGCTAGGATTGGGAGTGATGATCTAGCTAGGGATTTGACCTCTGAGGTTTTTACGCTGTTAGGTAGTAGTAAGGCTTTGGTTAGGAAGAAAGCTATCGGTGTGGTTTTGAGAGTTTTCGATAAGTATCCTGATGCTGTTAAGGTATGTTTCAAGCGTCTCGTTGAGAATCTTGAGAGTTCTGATCCGCAGCTTCTATCAGCTGTGGTTGGTGTGTTCTGTGAACTCACTTCGAAAGATCCACGATCTTATCTTCCCTTAGCTCCAGAGTTTTACAAGATTCTAGTAGATTCGAGGAACAATTGGGTTTTGATCAAGGTTCTTAAGATATTTGCTAAGTTGGTTTCGATTGAGCCTAGGTTGTCTAAGAAGGTGGCTGATCCGATTTGTGAACATATGAGGAAACAGCATGTGGGAAAGTCTTTGTTGTTTGAGTGTATTAGAACCGTGTTTAGTAGCTTGAGCGATCAGGAAACAGCTTTGAAACTTGCGGTTGCAAAGATTAGGGAGTTTCTTGTGGATGATGATCCGAATCTCAAGTATCTTGGTCTTCATGCCTTGTCGATTGTTGCTGGAAAGCATTTGTGGGCTGTTTTGGAGAACAAAGAAGCTGTTGTGAAGGCTATGAGCGATGAGGATCCTAATGTTAAACTAGAGGCTTTGCATCTTTTAATGGCAATGGTGAATGAAGATAACGTGACGGAGATCTCTCGGATTCTGATGAACTATGCGCTTAAGTCTGACCCTTTGTTCTGCAACGAGATTATTGGTTCCATTCTAGTGGCATGCTCGAGGAACTCGTATGAGATCATAGTTGACTTCGATTTGTACTTGTCTCTTCTCGGTGAAATGGCCAGAGTCCCACATTGTCAAAGAGGGAAAGAAATTGAGCATCAGTTAATTGATATCGGTACGAGAGTCAAAGATGCTAGACTAGAGCTAGTTCGGGTTTCTAGAACGCTGCTTATTGATCCTGCATTGCTTGGTAATCAGTTCTTGCATCCTATATTGTCTGCAGCTGCTTGGGCTTCAGGGGAATACGTCGAGTTCTCTAAGTCCCCTTATGAGATTGCAGAGGCGCTTCTGCAACCACGTACTTGTCTCTTACCACCTTCCATTAGAGCAGTCTACTTACATTCAGCTTTCAAAGTTCTTGTCTTCAGTCTCGGGGTATACTTCTCAGCCCAGGATCCCACTTCCTCGACCTTGGCTCAGGAGTCTACTAGCTCTGGCCCCTCAGTGGTGAATGGTTTCACATACAACTCCATCTCGAGTCTAGTGAATATGATTGAGTCGGGATTGACGTCGTTATCCGGTACCATTGACGTGGAAGTGCAGGAGAGAGCTAAGAACGTTCTAGGATTCGTTGGTATGATAAAGCATGAGATATCTGAGAAAGCAACATCCCAAGACAGTGAAACAGATGCTCGTAAAGCTATCGCATTCATGGAAGATGTCTTCTCAGAAGAGCTTGGCCCTGTTTCTTCAACTGCACAGGAAAAAGTTCCTCTACCAAAGGGGTTAGAGCTGAATGAGATTCTTGAAGATCTCCAAGAGATTTGCAGAGAAGTTCTTGAACCAATGGCCGAATCAGACTCAACTTCTTTCTACTCTTCAGATAAAGTCAGCTTCTCTGTTGCCAAACTCAGAATCAGAGATCAAGAAGAAGCCTCATCGTCTCTACCTCCGCCTGAATCTGCATCCCTACTAGCAGAACACAGAAAACGCCATGGCCTGTACTATCTCTCCTCTCAGAAAAGCGACGACCACAATGACAGAGATGGCGACAATAACAACACGTCAAACGAATACCCACCAGCGAATGAGATATCTGTGGACTCGTTTAAACCCAAGAAAAAGATATCAAAACCAAGACCTGTAGTGGTGAAACTGGACGAAGGAGATGGACCAAAGACGAATCCAAACGCTAGTAGTAGTAACGATGAGCCTTTGTCACGTGCGATACAAACCGCTCTTATGGGGAAAGGCAAGGAGAAGGAAAGAGAAACAGACAACGAAGAGATAAATCTTGACACAGAGAACATCGAACAGAGGTCGAGAAGAGAGAAGAAGAAGAAGAAGAAGAAAAATGGTGAGAGAAGTAGTAAGCGTAGCTCAAGACGACGAAGAGACGAAGAAGCAAGTGTAACGAAACCAGTCGAAGTCCCAGATTTGCTCTTATGATGATACTAGTTTGGAGCTTGTGTCTCTGACCAAACAAAATGGTGTGTTCTTGTCTAGTGATTTTCATGTACCCATAATCGATTCTTTTGTGTGTTTATGAAATATATTTTTGTTCTTATTATCAATGATATTACACGTCTCTACATTGATAATAAACCAGAATAAGACAGTAAAGACGAAAGTTGAAATAAGATGCATACAAACATCATCACACATTGTTATTCTTATGGGTAACACTTACTTTAACTACTAGTTCATGATCATAATGAACATCCTTAACACACACACCAAGAGTAGGATTCAAACATGTATAGGATGATCTATAAATGGCAAACACGTTTTTGTCTTTTAGGAGTTTTCAACACCTTGGGATGGGGAGCTTGCAACGGTTAGAGACTTTACGAGCGTTGGGAGAGCTGACGAAGCGACGGAGGCTAGGGTTTCTCATGTAACCACACAGACATGGCTTCTGTTCCTTAAGCTTCGCGCAGCACAAAGCTGACGGTGGAGAAGACGACGTTATCGCCTGAGCACATGGGCTTAGTTGCATTGGCGAGCACGTCACCGCTTCCGCCGCTGGGACTAGGATCACTAGGAGAACCGCCACGAGGGCGAAAAGGGACACCCATGAAGCCTTGCTCATCACCATTTTGTTTGGTTTGAGAGTTTGTAGAAGTGTGTTGTGGTGTTTGTGGTTTTTGATATGTGCATCTCTTCCTATTTATAGAGACGGAAAGTGAAGCTCTTTTCTTATATTTTTTCTACTTTGTTCGTATTTTATAAATAAATTTTTATTAAGGAATATGGATTGAGATTTTTATTCAAAATATTTATCTATTAGTGCGCTTGCTTATAGTGCGGCGTCTTATCATTTTAGTTCAGCTTTGGAGTAATATAATGTATATCATAATTTTGATGTCAAAAAAATGTATATAATAATGTAGTAGTTTATGTAGTCAAGTGGTTGATACTTAACATCGTTAAGTTTGAGGTTTTAACGTGTTGTGTTTATATGTGTGTCTCAGGCGAATAAATTCATTAGTTAATAGTTTCTGAAAATGTTGTTATCATTCAAGCCAGTTTAAATGCGAGTTGTGAATCATAAATACTTGAGCTATATAAGCATTTAAGATTGATATTATAAATAAAAGAGGATAGGAGAAATTGGTTTGTGGATTTTTAGCTACTCAGTTGACTTAAAGAACATTAAACAATCAAGATTAATGGCTAAAATTAGGGAGTACAAATTTCAAAGAATACATTTCTTGTGGGTTCTTAGACTTATATGCGCCTCTTTTATTTCTAAGAGGAAAAGTAGCACTAAAAGTGGGGAAAGATGCATTTAGAAACTTATAAATCAACACTTAATATGTATATTAAGTTATTGATATATTTCAAGCTAACTCTATCTCTTTTTTTTGTGACAAACTAACTCTATCTCTATATGTAGATTTTCAACCAAAGAAAAACAACTGCTATTACGAATAAAATATAAAGATGTTTCCACTTTCAAACACTCATGAAATACGATATATAGGATCGTAACTTACTATACCATATCGCACCATACCTTTTTTTTTTTTTAACTTGTTAGGTTAACCGAACAAAAAAATCAAACATAAACAAAATGAAAAGTGGGGTTGAGGCGTTGACTTGGGAGGCGAAGATTGCTTTCGGTGATGGTACTTGTGTCGTCCCAACATATGTTGCCGGCTCCCTTTATCGTCATCATTACTTTTATCAACCTCTCACACACACTGTGATAATAATAATAATATATGATGGAGAAATGCATTTGTTTATGTATAAAAGAACATAACTAATTCATAAGTTAACAAGAACAATAATCAATTAGTTTTCACATACAAAATGATGATATCTTAAGTAGAAGCGTGCGTTTGGGGATAATCATTGCCACAATCACTCATTGGAACTTCGTCTTTTGTAGTTTTCTTTCTCTTGGCGCAATTGTGGTAAATTAATGAACATATCTTATTCTCTTTTGTGTAGTACTTTAAGATTAGTTGTTGAATATTCTTAGGTAACTAGATCATTTCATGAAGGTCTACATAAACTAGAGAGCTGAATAGCTAAAACATGTACATTCGTTTGAGAAAGATCACTAGTGTAGCATGAAAAGAAGAAACAAGAGCGTTTATCATAACCCAAAAACACTTTGTGGATGGAGGGAGAACATGCAAAAGTTTCGCGATCACTAAAAAAATGTTCACACAGTGGTTGTTGAAGTTGTAGCTCATACAAACATGTGTCTTCGACTTTGAATTTTGATGCTACCACGTTTTTTTATTGAATGAATAGAAAGTGTGGGCCCAAAGCATAGATCGTGATATGAACTTTAAGATTCTCACGCCTAGTGAGTACTGAGTAGTGTCACGATTTGTATTGCTTTTTTTTTCCTCTTATTTGAAAATATATTGTATGATCCGATCTTAATGGTTGTTGAAGATTAAACATGAGAAAAAACATTTTAGAATTGTACTTCATTTTAGCCTATCCTGGTTATCTTTAGAAGAAAAAAGAACAAGGCCAAATATCTCAAATAATTTTTTTTAAAAGTTTTTGTCACAAAAATAGATTTCAAGAAAAAATGACAATTTTTATTTTTTTTTATTTTTAAACTTCACCTCAAAACTCCACCCATAACTCTAAACCTTAAGTTTATATTATTTAATCTAAGAGATATAACTGTATAATTACACTTTTGATAAAATATATTTTGGTTATTTTTTCCTTTAAAAACTATTTGGGTGACAAATTTTTTTTTTAGGTTTATCTAAGTTATTCCCAAAAAAAAAATTTATCAAAATATTTTTAAGAAAAACATATATGTAGATTTATCTGTTGCTAACATTTTCATTGTTAAAACTTAAAAGATAAAAAAAAACAATTTGATTTGTAATTGGACATTTACCAGATACATACATTAACTGAGATTGTCACTACTCACCAGTCACCACCAAACCTACCACCACTGTACACTCTCTCTTTTTTCTCCGCAAGAAAAGCAATTAATCTTGACCTTACCTCTCTTGAAAAAACACACTCTTTTCATTTCCAATTGCAATATACTAGTTTCGTATTTTCTATTTACATAATAGTGATTTTAGTAAGTGACTAAAATAAACTGTTGACTAACAAAGATATTAGACTTCAAATACACTACGTAAATAAATGGATGACAACAAACAATGAGCAACTCTGAAACTGTAATACCCTAATAAGCTTGTCACTTGTGAATGTAACTGCTTGTTGTGTGTTTCAGAAACAAACCAATCAGTTTAATGTGATGAATGTCTTACATTTATTTGGAACACATGTTACAAAGCTTGTAAGTTACATTCACTTATGTAACGAAAACTTGAAATTTAGGACAATGTGTAATGCTTTCCTTAAGCACAAAAGGCAACATAAAACTTGAGATTGGCTTACTATGAACTATTAGAACGGACCTAAGTAGACTCACGAAGCAAGTTCATTCACTGTAGATATCCTCCGTGACCGCCTCCATCTGTAAACTCATAGACAGCACCCAATGCTGTCAACAAAAATCACCAGCATTAGACTATGAATCTCAATTGCTAGTTAGCGTTTCACAAGAAGACGAGTTCATTAGGTGTTATGTTTAAACAATGGTGCAGACAGGTCTTGGAGAAGATAAGGATACATGACAGGCATACTTTTAACAGGACAAGTTGCAAGATGAAGACAACGGAGAGTATTACCTTTGTATCCACCTTGAACCGGATCACTAGCTAGAAGAAGTGGAGTGTCTAAGTCTATGAATCTGCACATCACGCCTGAACTTGTTAGAATTTGGAAAGTCAGATTAACAAGTAACGAGGTCTTTACATATCCAGTACCTGAAACATCCAAAGCCAGCAGCAAGGTGACCAGAGAACCCCATTGCTAGTCTAGTCTCCACCATTCCCCCTATCATAAGCTCAATTCCAGATGATCTAGCCAACTCAATCACCTTAAGAGCCTCGAGGATACCACTTTTAGCGAGTTTGATGTTAACAACATCCACAACATCATCCTTTATGATTTTCTTGAGATCAGCCAAGTCTCTACAACTCTCGTCTGCTGCAACTGAGACTCCAAATCTCTCCTTTGCCACTCGAGTCACATGTCTGAGACCTTCCCAATTGTCTCTGTGGACAGGCTGTTCAAAGAGATCCGGTGTAACCTTCATTACTAGCAAAAACAATCACATACACTTGAGGTTACGACCGAGGAAAGAAAGATCTGTAGACCAGCAAATGATTCAAACATATGTTGTACCATGAAGCATTTCGAGAACTTCAACAGCTTCCTCTGTTTTATAACCCTCATTTGCATCCAAAATGAAGGAACAAGTAGGGTGGACTTCACGTATAGCCTGGAGAACTTCTACATCAGCCTTAAGGTTCTTCCCCACTTTGAGCTTCAAGGTTTTAAACCCTTCTTCTCTGTACTTTGCAGCCAACTTCGAAGCTTCCCCTGGAGAAACTATCGGAATCTGAACATAGAAAGATCATTCAAATCCACATCAATGAAAAACTATACCACAAAATCTTCATACTATTCCAAGTTCCATCATCAAACACACACAAAAAAATGAAGGGAACTGTATGTACCACAGGAAGAGTTAGAACCAAACTGTAATATCGGTGGTGATTGTATTTGAAGCCCCACCAAAGAGTTTCCACAAGGGCACACCAACGCTCTTAGCAGCAGCATCAATCATAGCCATCTCCACCCCCGCTCTTACCTTCACATCCATTAACAACATTCTCTTTCATCAATACATTTACAAAGAACAAAGAAAGTTAAATCCTTTTAATCAAAAACAAGCTAAAAGCTTCAGACTTTACAGATGCAAATCGATGCCCAGGTAGAATCCCACCGATCTCCTCAAGAACGTGACCTAGCTTCATCTCCGGTAACTCTTTGAGAAGCTCGCAAGCTTCCCGCGCTTTAACCATGGCTGTTATCTGATCCTCCGCCGTCACGGACGGTAAAATCGGAGCTTCTCCCCAGCCGACGCATCCGCTGCCGCTGAGCTCGATCCGGATCGCGACGTTGCCGACGGAATCGAGGCGTGACGAAGCGATGGTGAAGGGGGAGATTAGGGGGACGTTGAGTTCGCGATTCTCTGCGCTTTGAACCTTTACTGTGAAATTCTCCGTCAGGGTTTTGAACCCAGACAACGCAGATGTAATGGGGATGAGTGGTTTCGGCGAGTTTTGAGAATTGATGAGTGGGGAAGACGGGGAAGAAGAAGTTGCGATCGAAAACATGTTTGGTTTAACAGTCTCGCCATTGAATATCTCATTTTGTATTTCTAAAACAAAAATATTTCCCTTTCTAAAAAAATATACAGAAAGTTTTTTTTTTTTTCCGTTACAATTGTTTCTAAGAAAAAAGAAAGAAAGTTTGCTCCCATAACCAAACAAAACACACACAAATAAGCTTCAACGTTGAGAATCTTTCTCTGGATTTCTGGAGTAATACCGATACATATAAGCTTCCTGATTTCTTCTACAACACTTCTTCTTTCAAGCAACTCAACATTAAGTTAAACCTTTTTCATACGATTGTTCCCGAAGGCAATGTGTCTTGGACTTCCTTACACAATTTATCCTTAAGTGGTTGTTGTCTCTCTGATGAATCCTTAGCTAAGATTCTAACCGGTTGTCCGGTTCTCGAATACTTAACATTGGTTCACTGCAGTAAATTTAAGGTTCTTGATCTCCGCAAATCATTACATTTGAGAACATTACAAATAAGACGTAACGTGTTGGAACCGGGTCCAACTCAGATTGTGGCACCACACATCCATTGTCTCAGATTGTTGAACTCTCAGTTATCATGTACTTTTGTTAATGTCGCTTCTTTAACCGAAGCTAAACTGGACATTTGTTATGTCTCAGTGAACCCTAACTTAAAGGCTGATTTTCTTCAAACCATGTTGCTAAAGATGCTAGAAAAGATACGTAAAGTAGAAAAGCTTACTTTTGGTGGAAACTTTATTAAAACAAAGTCTTATTTTTTATCTACTTATAAGTAGTCTAAGTTGGACCATTACATTTTCCAATTTTCTATTTATTCTCCTACAACTAATTTAATTATTATTAAATATATATTATATCTAACCAATTATCTTAATACTTTCAAATAAAATATCTAAAAAAATATTCTTAAGTATCTTTTCGTAAGAGTAGATTTTAATAATATCTTTAAATATATTTTATTTAAAATGTAAATATATATTTGTTTTCAAATAATAAAGCCATTATTAATATTAACTATATTTAAAAACGAAAAATTATTCATTATTCATTTTATAATAAAAAATCTATAATATTTATATATATAATTTATATTCATAGTTAAATTACTACACCAAGTAATAAATATAAAGTAACTTAATTCATTAATTAACTATTTATAAGTTATAAAATAACAGAATAAATTATATTTATGAATTTTACAAAATACTTCAACTTATTACATAATATTGAAATACGATATATGAACTAATAAAATCATTTCATAAGTTAATATACATATTTAAATTAAAATATTAAAAATAATTAATATATTTCTCATGTATGAGACGAATATACTAACAATAGTTAATTTGTATAATAATGTTGACAAAATATAATAATAAAATAAAATTTTACGAATATTTAAAATTAACCACTAGTCGGGTCCCAAATTTTAGCATATTTTGCGGATTTTATAAAAAAATTAAATAACGAGTTTAAAGAAAAAACAAACCGGACTCCATATAAAGTCATCAGTTAGTCAGTTTAACCGCGGATCCGGATCGTGACCCGAAACACTGGATATAACGCTTCATTTGTAACATTTAAATGTAGATACATAATCAAAAATGCAAATTTATTTCATATAATTTAGTTTGTGCAAAAATAATTTCACGCTTTGAAATCACATATCAAAATCTAGTATATAATTAGTTTTTGGCTCATATTATTTTATTCTCTAATTCATAACAAGTAGTTGGTTTCACGGTCAGTGTTCGTTTTTTTTTCTTTTAATTCGGAGATATCCTAGATCCATAAAGAGGTCCAAACTAATCTCTAAAGAGAGGTACAGTTCACGGATAGACCCTCTCTCCGAGTATTCACGGTTTCGTTAGAAATTGTTTTTTATATGTTTTATTAAGAACGTTTTAAAAAGTCTATGTCATTAGCTCGTTACTAACTATCTTTTTATTCTTTCTATTAGATTTTATCTCTTGCTGAGATTCGTGGTGTCCCTTTCCCGATGCTCAAGGTCAAATCATTGACTCTTGGAAGAGAAATCTCTCAGTATGTTATTCCTGGTATAGAAAGACTGTTACAAAACTCACCTGATTTAGAGAAGCTAACAATATGTGGAAGGAGTTGCAGCAGCATATTGGTATATTTACCATACAACCTCTTTTTCTAGCTATTATTGTTTTTGTATCTCATACTACCTCCATTTCACTTTACTTGTCGTTTTGGGTTTATGCACACAGATTAAGGAAACATTTAATTTTACATATTTTCTAAATAAAAACACAATTACCTATACACCTAACCACATTTCAACCAATGAAAAAATAGAATAACATATAAAGTTAATAAATTATGCATTGAAATTATAGAACGACACTTATTTTGAAACGAAATTTTTTTTCTACAAAGACATATAAACTGAAACGAAGGGAATATATGTTTTACAGGAGGAGTATCTTGACCAATACTTGAAATCACAAGGCTTTAATCTGAATACAAGCTGGAGATCAACCTCTTTGAACAACCGTGGTGTGGATTTAACATCTGAGCATGTGGCTTCATTTGTGGAACTTATGCTTAAAAACGCAAAGAATCTAGTCAAGATGCTCGTACTGTTGGATGAACTTACCTTGATTTTAAAATTGAAGACGTGGTGGTTCCAACATTTCCTCACGACAAAAACGTCAATGTTGTGCTCTGTGCCACCAGGTTGATGGCATCAGAGAAGTGGTGAATCATAGTGGTTGAAAGTCTTGAGAGCTTTATTGAACGTTTCTTTTTAAATTATATTTTTAATGACCGGTGTAATTTATTTAATATTTTACGTCCAGGCTATTGAGAACACAATAGAAGAAGATTTTGGATTGTTCTTACAAAAGTTTTAGGGCATATATAAGTGGAGCTCAGTAGAGTGTATCAAAACCAGATGTGAATCAGTTATTGAATATTGCTAGATTTAGCGTGGGATGATATTTTTATTAAATGTATCACGAGCAATCATTATCTGATAGTTCAATAAAGAAGGTGAAAAGAGGCTAAAACGTAGTGGTGTGGTCGGACAATGTCTGCTGTTAAAGGAGTGGTGACCGTAGACATTGCTAATGTTGTGATGGTTCTTTCTATATATTCGAGTTTTTCTTAAGCCTTTTTGCTGCCCCTTTAGTTTTTTTGCTTGCAACTAATTTGATACGTTTGGGTTTTAAAGAACATCACATTGTTAAGTTCGGTTTTGTTTTTGGAGAATTCACTATATAAGTAACATTATATTGAAGAACATAACCGGTCATGAGCATAGCTCTACGAAACATTCTTTTTAAAAGATAAGTAAGAGAAAAGAACTTTTGTTAAAATTTATTAAAATGTTTATGGCTTTAGATCTCAGGGGATTGACCCTGGATAGAAAAGCGTTCTTCCTGCATTCAGTGGTCGGTTGGTGTTTTCTGTGCATTTTTATTTTTATTTTATTTATCATCGCCCATAAATTGAAGATCAAGTGGTGATCAAGTTTGAGTCGTTCTGAAGAACCTCTCGATCCTGCCGGGTCTAATCTACATGAAAAAAACATTAATCCTCACCTCTTTTGCAAGGAAATCTGCTCGCAAATTTCTGGTTCTGGGAACACGAGATCTTCTTGCAAATTCTCGCCATTAATTAGATGTGCCTCGTGTGCTAGTTAATATATAGTTTGGGTGAATCTATCAGATCTCGATTCTAGTTTAGTTCTTCTCCTTATGTTGTTATACAAAGGCGTGGACTTAATTAATTGTTCCTTACCGTTTTGTGATGAACTGTGTCAGTTAGTCAATATTCACTTACTCCTAGGTTTGTTTGATACTCTCTCAGTTTCAAATATGAAACTTACATGTCTTTCAAGTTTTGTTTTCATGTCCATTAAGAAAATTGTTAAATGTTTAGTTTTATCATTGTCTAAGTTTAATTTTTTTAATTTTTTTTTCTTTGACATCAAACGTCAAACTTTTTTTTTATCAATTTAATAAAACTACATTACAATAGAGCGAGCACGAGGCAGAGTGAGACCTTCCCTTTATTATTTTCTATTGGATCTCTGTAAATTTCACTACAGTTATTCCTGATGTTACCAAGCTTTGCGATGATTTTTCATAAGGAAACTGTTATATGAGAAGTTACGAAAGTACTCGTTGAACAATTTGGAAATTTCTCAATCCAGAGAACGCTCCTACTTGCTGCTGCTAAGTCTTTTTCTTCGACTTCACTTATGTCTTTTAGTCCTCTCATGGCTAAAGTTTGTGTTATGACTCTTTCCTCTTGTGGGCTTCTCAATTGTTCCATATTCAATTCAAATTTTTGTCAGCATACTTTGTTTCTCCACTAGCTCCTCATGTATTTACTTCAGAATCATTGCTTTGACTTTTAACTGCTACAAAGGTAACTAACATTTCATAAACTACTTCGACTATATGCATCTCCACTTGAATTCTCCTCCTTCAGTTTGAACCATTGCATCAAAAACAGCTACAAGTGAATCATCCATCTTTTCTTCGTTAATCACTTGAACACCAGTTTGTGAAAATTTCTCATTAGCGAAGACATATGTGAATAATAATCCTAATAATATGGTAAACATGAAAATTATCCATTACTAAAAGCAATTGCATATAAACTTGAAGGTTGAAAATTTAATATGATGCATAGAACATTATCTTTTGTTTTTTTTTCTTTTTGTAGTCACTTTATTTCTTAATTAACCAGGTAAACAGATTCGAATCCCATATTGAAACCCGAATTTCAGGGGAGGAGATTCATATCATAATCCATAAAAGAAACGTTGACTGTCTCATGGTCCTAAGAGGCCCCCAATAACACGACAAATTTCATGAGGGACGATAAGAAGCAAACCAAAACAAATAAGAAGTTACCATCACTTCTTTATGGATCCCATAACCGAATCAACTGATGGTCCTAAAAGAGACGATCAACTTCGATTCTTTGGTGAAACGAAAACAAAAGCACGAACCAGGAAGAAGTTTTCTTCATGCGTTGATGGGATTTGATTCTTTAGACCTCATGATCTTGGCTTGTAGTTTCTGCATAAAATTTATACATATATATATTTAAAATTATGTTACTAGTTTAAAATTTCATTAATGATGATACATATAAACTATGGTTATATTCTGGGCATTTTACAGAAAATGTAATTTAACATATCATTCTCTAATAAAAAATTAAGACATGTCACTATTTTTACTAAACTATATCATTTTTTTCTAACGATAATGAATGTGATGATGACACATTAAGCAAAATTTTAAAATCACTTATCAAATCATGTGTATGAAATATAAATTTTAATATGGTTTGAAAACCCAACTAAGATGAAGCTCTTGTTATAAGACAATTAAAATCATTAGATATTTTACTTCCAAATGTCATTATGTGAATAGCCTAATTAAAAAAATAAAAAGTGATATATTTAATAAAATTACATTACAATACTAATACATAATCTGTGAAATATTATGAGGTTCATTAAGATTGAAAAAGATGAGATCACATAACGTTTTTGTAGCAAATAAAAACATAAGATGAGATCATAGAGTACCCTATATATAAAGCTGTGCCCGAAGAATATATGTAGGAAATGAAGATGGGTGACGACATGAACATCGAAGGAGATGTAGACTCGATCAGCAACTTACCAGATGAGATCCTCCAACACATACTATGCTTTATTCCAACCAAAATATCGATCAGCACATCCCTCTTGTCTAGACATGTTTGGTGCGATGTACCTTCTATCTCCTTAGATGCAGATACAATGACGGCAGCTTCGTTAAACAAAACCCTAGCTCGCTACACAGCTCTCAAGACGAAGAGTTTTCACCTCCTAATAACATCCATCACAGAGAACATACCATACATCGACAGGTGGATCAATTTCGCCATGTCACACAACGTTGAGAATCTATCCCTCGATTTTCGTCATCATTATGAAGCGTTTAAGCTTCCTGATTTCTTTTTCAACAATTCTTCTGTCAAGCAACTCGACATTGATTTAGGATTTTCTCATATGATTGTTCCTCCCCAGTGCACTGTCTCTTGGACATCCTTGCAGAAGTTATCCTTGCGTCATTCTAGCCTCTCTGATGAATCCATCGCTAAGATTATATCTGGTTGTCCGGTTCTTGAGAACTTAACATTTAATCACTATGATGAACTAAATGTTCTTGATCTCAGCAAATCCCTACGTCTGAGAACATTAGAAGTACGACTCAGCGACTGGTGTCTGGGGCCAATGCAGATTGTGGCACCACACATCCATTGTCTCAGATTGTATGACTCTCAGTTATCATGTACTTTGGTTGATGTCTCTTCACTGACCGAAGCTAATCTGGAATCCGCTGTCTCAGACGTCAACGCTGAATATATCCAAGCAGGGCTGCTAAAGATGCTAGAAAAGTCACATAATGTAGAGAAGCTTACGTTTGGGGAAAACTTTATCCAGGTATATATATATATATATATATATATATATATATATATATATAGGTTTTTAACTCGTACTTTCTCCGTTTCATATTGAGTATCGTCGTAGAAATTTTTTTTTAATACAAAATAAATGTAGTTTTCGACTTTTGTTGCAAAGATTATTAATTCTATACTGGATTGTTTTTCTATTAGTTGAAATATAGTTAGGTGTATAAATAATTGTGTTTTGATATAAAAAATATGCAAAATGAATTTTTTTTTTTAATTATGCGGAAATTGACACTTAAAATGAAACATAGAGTATTATTTTACTCTCTAATGCCTAAAAAACAGTTGGTTATGTCAACATCTTTTATTATATGGATTGGTGTTCAAGAGAAGTTGAATTTATATTGTTCTAAGAACGTTTGTATAATCTATTTGTGATAAGCTAGGTACTAATCAATCTACGTCCTTTCGGTTGGATTTCTTTTGATGAGATTCCCGGTGATGTTTCTTTCCCGATGCTCAAGGTCAAAACATTGACTCTTAGTACAATGATCTGTCAGTATGTTATTCCTGGTATAGAAAGACTGTTACAAAACTCACCTGATTTAGAGAAGCTAACAATATGTGGAAGGGCTAGTTTCCAAGAACCGGTATATTCCCCATTAACCTCTTTTTTTTTTCCAGCTATATATTATCATCATCGGGTTCGAACGCATCCATGAACCGATTTTCTATTTTCTATTATACAGGTGAATTTTCCTGGCAACTACTTGAAACTACAAGGCTTTAACGTGAAAGAATCCTGGAGATCAAAAGATGGAGCCTCTTGGAACGAGCAGTGTGTGGATTTGGAATCTGAGCATGTGGCTTCATTAGTGGAACTTGTGCTTAAGAACACAAAGAAATTGGAGAAGCTGGTCCTACTGTTGGATGAACGTTCCCTTAAGTTTAACATTGAAGACCTGACTGCAACACTTCCTCACGTCAACAATGTCACCATTGTGCTCTCTTCCATCAACAACACAATGGTGTGACAATATGAAAGGAGTTGTGAAGCATTAGGGGGTTGAAAGTCTTGTTCGTTTACATTGATCCTTATTATATTGAAAAATACAATAGAAGAAGATTTTGGTTTGTTCACACAAATCTTCAAGCCCTAAATGGGGATTTTAAGAGAATATAAAAATTTTGCTTTTGTCTTTTAAAAAAAATGTTTATAACTTATGTGAAATAATAGCTTTTAGTTAACCGTCTTTTGGATTATACTAGGATGTATGATCTTCTCAAATGCCTTTTTTGTTACAGTCTTTCTTTATTTTAATATTCAAACAAGACATTATTCAAAGAAACTTTAGGTCATGATTAACCCAAAAATCCCTTATATTGGCGAAATAGCTATATTTGAGTGATAAATTAGGTGAGTAACATTGATTTTGACATAATTCAATGTCAGACTTTTTGATCACATTTTCTCCGGTTCTATCCCTTCACGCAACAAGTTGCCAGTTGCAATTCTTAAAATAAGCAACGTGGTTGTTTTTGTGGCACATAACTAAACGAAGCATATAAACCAGTTATAATTAGTACATATGATATAAAAGAATATTACGACATGAGTGGATAATAGTTGTACGCGTTATACAACTTATATTAACGTAACAGAGAAATAAAGCAACATGCATTCCCATTCTATATGCAAAATAGTATAGAGAAATAAATTGAATCTTATCAACTAAGAACTAAACCCAACATGGAAGTGTAATCTCTAATACAATGTAAATCCCAAATTTCTTAAATTAAACGTAAACAAATCACTAAACCGTCCATGTCAATATAAACCTCAATTTCCCTAAAAACTATTCCAAATGAAAGAAGGATAAGCGTTCCACGTATACCTTTATAATCCACATAACTATGCACCGAATGTTCTAATCCATATCATCGAAATAGTATAGGATTATAACCCCACCTACAATCCCTAAATACTAAACATCCAACCCCAATCCCTAGTACCTTATCCCAATCCCTCCCCAACCCCTAAATACTAACCCCAAAGTTCTAATCAGTAAACCTTAAACCCTAATATAAACCATAAACCCAAATATAAACACAAAATCCAAATAGAATGAAACATAATAAATAACATAGTACATATTAGTGAAATTATAAAATGTCTATGATTGCATAAAATAAGTTAATGATGACTCCAATCATACCCCTTCATCTTTTAAATACTAAACCATAAACTCTAATCACTAAACTCTTACTCAAATATAAATCATAAATCCAAATATAAACCCTAAATCCAAATGAAATGGAACAAAATAAATGACATAGTATGATGTTTTCATTCCCAAACACATTGGAGTAGGGTGGACAAGAATACTCTGACCCCATCCTATAAACTCAAAATCCAAAATTCTAAATCCACCAACTTAACATTCACGTCATAATTCATAGTTATGCAACGCTATATTATATTGTAGATATGAAATAGACTTGAATTACGAAATACATAGGAGTATAGTGGACAAGATTAGTCTGACCCCATCCCACCCCTACATAACTAAACCCTTAATCCGAATAACTAAACCTTAACCCCCAAATATAAATCCGAACCCCATATATAAATCTTACACCCAATAAACCGTAAACTAAACCCAAATAAGAAGTTCATTAATTTATATACCATCTTAGCATACTATATAATTTGAAAATTGGAATAGACGTGTCTTCAATAGTTTGGATTCCAATTCTTAAGTGCACACAAGGAAATACAACCTTGATTTTTAGTACGACAAACATAATATTACAAAATACCGTTGAACTGTAAGTTAAGAGAAAACTAGCAAATATGAATTTCAAGCACACAATTTTTAATATAAAACTAATCATCATTTAATGCAGACTTGGTGAGCTCGATCCACCGGAGGTTGAAATAGTTATTAACCCGTTTCCTCCAAGTTGGCTCAAAACCAATTTCGAACAGTCGACATGGAATCCTTAGTTCTTCCATGATGAGCCTGATGAACAAATGAGATATCATGTCACAAACTATGTATAGTGAAACACGAGAACAAGATAGTATACCATAGGGGGTTATTGTACTAAAACGTTCAGTGATGTAGTATAGAAATCGGGTTCAGATGTTTAGGCAGACAAATATAACATATTTTGGCAGGGTAATAGTAAGTGTAGTTGACATAGAATGGAATAACCGCAACACCCAATGTGTTAACATAGAACAGATTGATACAAGCCCACAAAACATATAGAATGGATTAGGGGTTTACTAGATAGTATAGTAACTAAGTGTACGATTATTTTTCCACACTGGACACACGTATAGAATAGAATCTAACAGTATCAGCGAACACAATATAATAAATATTGGTTTAGTAGATATGATAGTAACGAAGGCCAAGAAAATTACAAAAAACCATACACATATTCCTCAATCTAATAGTATAGTATAGAAAAAATAGAATAAAATACTGAGAGACAAATATGTTGATATAATATAGACCAGATCCACACAGGCGCACCGCATATAATAAAATAGCTTAGTTATGTAGATAACATAGTAAGCAAGCAATATATTACATTTAAAAACAAAACACGTATAGAACAAAACCACACAATCTACCCAACACGAATAGAATAGATCAGTAGTAACAAAATAATATAGTACAGAAGAACAAGATTTTCTAAAACCCCAAACATAGTCTCGTCAACAAAATCACTGGATAAAAAAGGTAAAAACAACGACTTTACTGGTAATAGGGTAAAAGAAAAACTAATAACCAACTACGCAATCATGATCATCTAGTAAAGTGGATATACTCAGACACGCAAAATATCAACATATAATAAAGCACTTCAGATCTGGAGATAAAAATTGGGCTTTTAGAACATACCGAGGGTGACGAAGTAAAAGGGAAAATTGATGGCTGAATCTGAATCGTCGCTGCAACCACCAGAACATCGGTTAGTTTATCGCTGTGACTGATACTTCTCCGTAGCCGTCGTATATTGCGGAGAGGTGAGTAATTGACTTCTACAACAAAACCCTTCCCACTGCGAGCCTCTAACAAAAAGATCGTTGGATTGGAAGAAGGGAAAAGATCGGTGGATGAAATCTCACCTGTTTAGGATGCTGGAAACTTTTGATGAAGCAACTATTTAACTTCTCAAAAATTATCAATAAAAGTTTCTATGCGAGTGGGTGTGATTGTCCATTAGCCACGACCGACTTGTTAATATTTACCAAAATTCTATTTTTTCTTTATTTTGTCAACAGGTTTTACCGATTGTGTTGAAGGGTAATATGACAATTATTACATAAAATATAGTGTTAGTACATAAAAATAGGGCTTTTGGATAGATAGTAAATTATAAAGTGTTTGAAGGCTATACAGCCCAATTTCTCTTTTATTTTATTTTTGATTTTTTTTAAAAAAAATTAAAACGAACCAATCACGGACCGCCACGTGTCAGTGAACCTACAAGAACCCAAACAAAATGGATTCTTATTTAGAAGTTTTAAGAGGTGGTTCTTAAAGTTTTAGTGGGCCCCACCCTTTAAGAACTCCTTAAGAACCCTCCTTAATCATGCTCTTATAGTCACCCGAATAGTTTTATTAGAAGTCAGTGATCTTTCAACGTACGAATATATCAACAATAAGTAGGATGAATACCCATTCACGTATAAACAACTCAGCCTCATCCACATCAAAAAACATCTTAAGAGAGAAATGGCGAGACATTTAGAAGGTGTAATTAGCATGGCCACAACAACACAGTTCGATGCTAGTTACCTTTTTCATGTTGTCTTCTTTGCTCTATTCAGCTGTTGTGTCCTCTCTGGCTCTGTTACTCTCATGTGCAGAGCATCCGACAACATAGCAATTTCTCAGCACCCCTGCTGCCGGAAGTTATGGTGGTGCCGGTTGCGCAAGTGGTTGTGAAGACTAGTGGTATTGTGGTTTTTTTGTGGTCATCATTGGTATAAGCTCATTCATTGTTTTTACATAAACATAAGAACTAGCTTTTTGGCCGCGCCGCAGATGTTTGTTTTTGGATAATATTGCATAAACATTTCAAACACAAAACACTTTCATGATTTCATTTATTTGTGCTGCTTTAGTTTAGTTTATTGTTCAGATTATATATTTCGTTATTATATTGTGTTGTATATTTTTCTTATTAGATGTATGTTGAATCAATTATGCAATTGTATTAAAAAAAGATTGTAACTATGTATTAATATACCATGTCAACATAGTTTCTTTTAAAAGATTCTATCAATTTAAAACTGTATCTATGTATTTTATATCATATCTATGTTTTTTATTTTCTTACCACATAAATAAAAAATAAATATGAATTTGTACAGAAATTAAAGTATAGTTTATATTTTTAAAATGAATTTTCATTTCATATTTAATTTTATTGGCTACCCAAAGCTACACCCAATCTATTAATTTGATACTTATCAACATTGAGCTATACTATTTGATTTCATCATTAATTACCTTATAAATACATTAATATTATGGTCCCAAAATACAGTTGTAAACGAGGCTCATTCAAAATGCATGATTATTTATAATTATGTTACTAATTTAAAATTTCATTAATGATGATACATATAAACTATGGTTATATTTCGGGCATCTTACAAAGAAATGTAGTTTAACATATCACTCCCTAATAAAAATTAAGACATGTCACTATTTTTACTAAACTATATAATTTTGTAAATAAAAATAAATGTGATGATGAAACATAAAAAAAATTTAAAATTACTTATCAAATAATTAATGTGTATAAAATATAAATATTAATAAAATTTTAATTTGGTTTGAAACCCCAATTAAGATGAACCTCATTTTATATAACATTTAAAATCATTAGATATTTTACTTCCAAATGTCATTATGTGAATAGCTTAATTTAAAAAAAAAAGTTATATATTTAATAAAATTACATTACATTACAATACTAATATAAAATCTGTGAGATATTATGAGGTTAATTAAGATTGAAAAAGATGAGATCACATAACATTTTTGTAGCAAATAGAAACATAAGATGAGATCATATAGAGTACCCTATATATAAAGCTGTGCCCAAAGAATATATGTAGCAAATGAAGATGGGTGACGACATGAAAATCGAAGGAGCAGTAGACTCGATCAGCAACTTACCAGATGCGATCCTCCAACACATACTATGCTTTATTCCGACCAAAATATCGATCAGCACATCCCTCTTGTCTAGACGATGGAGGCATGTTTGGTGCGAGGTACCTTCTCTCTCCTTAGATGTGGATACACAGACTGCCGCTTCGATAAACGAAACCCTAACTCGCTACACAGCAGCCAAGACTAAGAGTTTTCACCTCACAATAAAACCATTTACAGAGAACAAACCATACATCGACAAGTTGATCAAGTTCGCCATGTCACACAACGTTGAGAATCTGTCCCTGGATTTACTTCGTTGTTATTATGAATATAAGCTTCCTGATTTCTTTTTCAACAATTCTTCTGTCAAGCAACTCAACATTGATTTAGGATTTTCTGCTATGATTGTTCCTCCCCAGTGCACTGTCTCTTGGCCATCCTTGCAGAAGTTATCCTTGAGTTATTCTAGCCTCTCTATTGGATCCATGGCTAAGATTCTATCTGGTTCGCCGGTTCTTGAGAACTTAACATTTGATCACTGCGATAAACTAGATGTTCTTGATCTCAGAAAATCCCTACGTCTGAGAACATTAGAAGTACAATGCAGCAACGTGTGTCGGGGGCCAAGGCAGATTGTGGCACCACACATCCATTGTCTCAGATTGTATGACTCTCAGCTATCATGTACTTTGGTTGATGTCTCTTCATTGACCGAAGCTTATCTGGAATCCTCTGTCTCAGACTACCTCGCTGACTCTGACTATATCCAAGCAATGATGTTAAAGATGCTAGAAAAGTTACATAATGTAGAGAAGCTCACGTTTGGGGAGAAATTTATTCAGGTATGTGTTTATATACATGTTTTTAACTCGTACTCTCCTTCTGTTTCATATTAAGTGTCATTTTAATTTTGTGCACAAAGATTAAGAAAATAATTAATTATGCATATTTTCTATAAAAAATCACAATTACCTATACATCTAATCATATTTCAACCAATAGAAAAATAAATTGCACTATAAAATTAATAAATTTTGCATCGAAAATCAAAAACGACACTTATTTTATAACCAAAAATTTTCCACAACAACACTTAATATGAAACAGAGCGAGTATTATTTTACTCTCTAATGACTTAAAAAGCAATTGGTTGTACAATCAACATATTTAATTATATGGATTAGAGTTCATGAGAAGTTGAATTTATTTAGTTCTAAGAACGTTTGAATAATCTATTTGTGATGAGCTAGGTACTAATCAATCTACGTCGTCCCTCCGGTTGGATTTTATCTCTGGGTGAGATTGGTGGTGTTCCTTTCCCAATGCTCAAGGTCAAAACATTGACTCTTGATACAGATATCTCTCAGTATGTTAGTCCTGGCATAGAAAGACTGTTACAAAACACTCCTGATTTAGAGAAGCTAATATGTGGAAGGACTAGCTTCCAAGAACCGGTATATTCCCCATTAACCTCTTTTTTTTTTCTAGCTATATATTATCATCCATGAACCGATTTTGTATTTTCTATTATACAGGTGGAATACTACTTGAAATTACAAGGCTTTAACGTGAAAGAATCCTGGAGATCAAATGGACCCTCTTGGATCGAGCAGTGTGCGGATTTGGAATCTGAGCATGTGGCTTCATTAGTGGAACTTGTGCTTAAGAACACAAAGAAATTGGAGAAGCTGGTCGTACGGTTGGATGAACGTTACCTTAAATTTAAAATCGAAGACCTGACAGCAACACTTCGTCACAACAACAATGTCACCATTGTGCTCTCTTCCACCAACAACACAATGGTGTGGCATTAAAGGAGTTGTGAAGCATTAGGGGGTTAAAAGTCTTGTTCGTTTACATCGATCATTATATTGAAAAACACAATCAAATAGATGTTTTTGTTTGTTCACACAAAATCTTCAGGCCTTAAGTGGAGATTTTAAAAAAATATATATATTTTTTTTTATTTTGCCTCTTTTTATAATCGTATAGCTTAATTAAAACTTATCCAGATGACTTGTAATTTAACATTATCATCTCCATCCAGAAGACTCTTCTCAATGATGAAACAAATAGCTTCGATATCAAACATTTGCTTTGTTTTATTAACCGTATAGCTTATGTGAAATAGCTTAGTTAACCGTAGCATATATGACAAATTAGAGGGGTGGCCACAGATTCATGGCAACACTAACTACATCGAACCCCCATCAAAAATTCCATTGTTAAAACGTCTTTTGGACTACACTAGAATGTATGATATCTTCTAAAATGTCTTTTCTGCTGCAGTCTTTCTTTATATTACTACTATTCAAGCTAGACATATTCAAAGAAACCTTATAGTCACCCGCATAATTCTATCAAAAGTCAATGATCTTACTTCCAAATAAATCAACAATAACTTTATATATTACTTAATTATTTTTCCAATAACAGATGCGGATTTAGTTTTATTTATTACACTCCTCCACACGTTCATGCGTTGTGAGAACAACATCTACGGAGTGGTCCAATATCGAATAGTTCTGATACCATGTTAAATTCAAGATTATCGTGTACTTTCAACTTAAAATCAATTGACCAAAAGTCCACTAGCCCTAATCATTTATATATTATTTTGATTATTTCTCCAACTACCGATGTAGGACTTAGTTTCATTCATTAACACAACTCAAATCTCATCTACACAAACACATATTACGATAGAAATGGCAAGACATTTAGAAGATATAAGTTTGAAATCAGGCATGATGTCTCTCTGGAATCTTGAAGTTTGAAATGGCGAGTCACCATCATCATCATTAGGTCGGCTTAAAATGTCTATAGAATCATATATTTACTAATCCTCATTCATAATGTTTTCAATATCAGGCTCATGGATTACAATCCCCTGAGCATTTATCATTTGACCTGTTCCATTACGCAGATGACTTTCTAGGTCATGAAGGTTCCCATCCTCGTCCTGTCTAAGAATCAGTGTCGCAACCAAGTCTCGCTGCTGAGTATCTATTGTTGTCCGGTCAAAAGTATCAATCAATGTCGTGTGGAAAATGTCGGTCGACGGAAGAGTAGTCTCGGTCGACTGATGCGGCCATCCAAGTAGAGGTTCCCATTATTAGACGAGGTCCGACCACCCGGAACGGAGCCAAGGTCATAAGACAAGGTTTCTCCAAAGCTGTCCAAGAGATCCTAGATCAAGAAGAGCAAACCGGCCAGAACCGATTGCTGATTGAATACTATTTACTACATACATTCCACTCGAAAAAGTACATCCTCCCAGACAAAATTTCACAATGTTGATGCATTGGATGCGGACCTGGTTTTAGAAAATGATCCGTCTAAGGACAACAAAACAAATAAGGGTCCAGCCTATGCTGGTGGACTGATCTTGGAGCCAAATAAAGGCTTATATGACAAATATGTTTTGCTTCTCGATTTCAACAGTACTCCTTACCTGTGGTTAGCAGTCTGTTTTCTATTTGTGGGTGGCTGTTTCATTTGATTTGTAGATAACGGTCATGGTAATTTCAGGAATATAATATCTGAACCAGAGCTCTATGCATTTCTTGGTACCACTATGGTTTTCTCTCTTGTTCTGTTATGACCAGTGATTAGATGATAATATTCACTGTATGTATTTGTTTTAGTTGATGGAAACCGGTCTCAACTACTGGGAGCTTATTTAGCAAAAAAAAAAAAAAAAAAACTACTGGGAGCTTGACATTCAGCAGCAGGCATTAAAGCTCACAGCCAATAAATAGGTTTGTATTTATGGACGTTTTTATTCTTTCTAAACACAGTATGTATGGATATGTCTTTAGCCGAGCTCATAACACTGCATGTAAGTTATGCTCTCTATCTTTTGTGAATACAAAATTTTCTCTTTTTTTTTTCTCTATTCTTGTGTGATTCTGCAAAGAACCGTGGATCTTGTCCAGAGTCATTTAAAGCTAGACGTATTTCCTATACTTTTTTTTTTTTTGGTTGGGTTGGTGAGTTAGGCGAGTCTTATGTGGGTTACAAAAAGAAGGGAATCTTCTGGTCTGTGAGTGTATCTCACAGCTTCGAGCTTATGCTGTTGAAGATTGGTGAAATGGAGTCTCTTGGATTTGAATACATTGTTGATGCTGTCAATATGATAACAGATACAGTAATACAAAATTATTACCTTACCACTGTACAAATACAATGATGCTAGTCGAACTAAGCTACGGTCTTTGCGTACCGATCTCAGTTTAACTTGGTTTATTATTTTATACTGGTATAAACTGGTTAATATTCATTTGCTATAGACTTGAAGAGTTTTGTATTCTGTTCACATAAACCACCCCACAGATTTTAATTGAATCATAGTAAGCAATATAGAACTAATAAGTTTTGGTATTTGTAAACCGGTTTGGTTAGATATCTGACTTGTATTTGGTTCGTTGTGGGGACCAGCAAACGGAGACGTTCATAGGGACAGTGGCAAGAGGAAGACCAGAATCGTAAAACACGGAAGCGGACGTGGTCTTAAGGGCGTCTCTTAAGCCCAGCTTTTGCCCATTGGGCAATTTGATGAAAGCTTGCCGACAAAAAAAAAATATTTCATAAAGATAAAAAATTCGCCCAAAGGCCCAATTAGAATTAAGCCGGCCCTGCCCATAAAAGTCTTTCGGCGGTTAAAACTCACCCTTCAAAACTCACTTCTTCTGAATCGCTTCGCTCTCGTGGATCCATAACAATCCTACCTTCGCCATCGCTTGATCGCTTCCATCGTCGCTTGATCGTCTCGCTTCTTGTTCATTTCTGTTTGTGATTCAGGTGATTAAGTATATGCTTCGATGAATTCTTCGAATATTTAAATCGAAGATCTCCTCGCCTTACATATACATTTTTCAGGTTAGGTCGCCTCTCTCGTCTCGTCTCGCCGCCTGTTCGTTTCTTAATCGTGGTTTAGGTACATCGATTTGTGATTAGGTTTAGGCTTCGACGAATTGCTTCAAAATTTGATACGGATTGACTTGTTATGTGTGATCGTACGATTAGGTTATGTGATCGAACGCGTTTGCTTGGTTTTCAGGTCGAAGATCTCGTTGCGTTACCTTTACCTTCGTTCAGGTAAGGTCGTCTCTCTTGGCTGCTTGTTCGTTTCTTAATAGTGGTTTAGGTACATTGATTTGTGAATAGGTTTAGGCTTGGACGAATTGCTTCAAACTTTTTATTAGGTTTAGATGATGACTTTGTGATTCGGTTTAGGCTAGGTTATGTGATCGAACACATTTGCTTGGTTTTCAGGTCGAAGATCTCAGATAAACCTAAAATGACTATAAATCTACAGCGTTACCCTCTTGAAGACTGTCCAGGTCATTTTTCTACTTCTTGAATCCAGACTATCTTGAAGACTTTCGAGGTCATGTTAGAATTTGACAAAATTTGCTTGTTTTTTAATTAGAATACCCGCACGTGTTGGAAAATCAAAAACAAAATGGCTAAGAGATGCAGATGTGGATGAGGTCCTCCGACAACTTCCTCCAACCTCTACCATGGTTGTTGCTACATATCAACCTTTCGCCATTCCAGGATGTATCATCTGTTGCACAGTTTGCTGCATAGAAAAAAGTCTAGTTTCATATGAAATAACAGCCATGGTAGAGGTTTGAGGAAGTTGTCAGAGTATCTCATCCAGATGTGGATGAGATCCTCCGACAACTTTTTTTCTATGCAGCAAGAGTAAGTCTTTTTTTGGTCTCCTTAAATGTCTTTTCCCCTGTTTTTCTTTTGGTATTCTAACTGATTGTTTGTAGTCATGAAACATAAACATTCCAACTTGCAGAGTCTCTCTTTTGCTTTTTTATTCTCTTCAATAAGACAAATACCATAACACTTTGAAACTAGATAAGAGTTTGAGAAAGGGATCTGCACAGAAATCTTCTTGAACAAGTTTTGTGCATAGAAATTTGTAGAATTGTTTACACCTATCAGATCCATTTTAAAACTGTCTCTACCATTTAGTATGTTTAACAACCGAAATGTCAAATAACAATGTTTAAGAAGTAATCACCATGACCTATAGATTTTTTCTGACGTACATCAAATATTTAATATTACTACAGTGAATTCTTATACATCGAAGTCAACGCTACAAAAAGCATCAAAATAATGCATACTTTCATGTTACTTTACTGACTTTACAGGCTCTAAAAGCAAACAATTACATTCCACCACAACAATTAAGTAAAATTGTGTGTCATCTACAACTATATGAACAACAAAGCTAAAATTGTTGTACCCAACTGAATTTAAAGAACAACGAACCTTGAGTATTAAACAAAGATCATTTCTTGAGGCAAACACATTCTTAAAAAAAAGAAAAAAAAACAGATAACAAACTACTTTTTATCCTCATCACTTGACTATTATAAAACATATGCTCAATAAATGTGATATTGAAATTTAAATGTTTTTTAATAGAATTTCACTATAATAAGCAAAGGCCGAATGGTGATGCTAAAATCTGTTAATAGTACGACTATAAAATTGTCCACAAACCGTGCTATTGACTAGGTTATATTATGTTTTAGAAAGGAAAAGAATAAAAATTATACAGTTTTAACTGTAAGAGAAAAAGAAGATTTTTTTATTGTCATCTAAACACTAAATCAACCATATTATAATAAGCAAAGACCGTTGATGCTAAAATATGTTAATAGTATGACTATAGAATTCTCAACAAACGGTGCTATTTACTAGGTTATATTACGTTTTTAAGGAAAGAAAATAAAAAATAATATAATTTTAACTGTAAAAGAAAAAGAATATTTTTTTAACATTGTCACTTAAACACTAAATCAACCATATTAAATTATTATTTTTATTTAAACTGAAAGTTATAATATCTGTAAAATTTATTTTGAAGATTTTATATTAGAACCTTTAAAAGAATATTTTATTTCATTTATGTATTTGTATATGTTTATTATATATGTATAAAGTTTCCAAAATGTCCCAAAAACATAGTTTTCTTCACATGAATACTTGAACCTGCATATTACTCTAAAAGGGCTCCAAATGCTCATAAAGTACTTTAAAAACATCTCTAGATCATGGTCGAAAATGGGTAAAATCCATGACTTATCAAATCCGCCAAAACTCATGGAGTTTTGAACTTCGAAGTCTCCTTTCTGAAGCTTCTCATGCTTAACTACTTGTCAAAAGTCATCATCTATGATGGCATTCATGTGGTGCTTCATGTTTTCAACTCCCATTCCTTTTCCCAAAGCACCTTGCCTCTTAACAACTTCTCCTGTCTAAACCACCTGCATCTACAGCTTCTTCACATGGGTGCTCAAAGTCTCAAACTTTGTGTTCAGGGTGTTGTAGGCAGAATCAATCTTCCTATTGAAATCCACTCTTAGCTTTTGATGACCTTCAAGAAGCTGATCAAGCATAGCTTCTATTTTACTCTCATGAGTCTGTGGTGGTGGATTCTGGTAAGATGAGCTCCCATACTCTTGTTGTTGTTGTTGTAGGGCCTCTGATACTGCGAATTCTGGTTGTAAGTACTTCTATGTCCATTCCCATAGAAGTTTATGCTTCCAGACCTCTGAAATCCAGTGCCACTAATAAAGTTCACATCTTCCTCTGTCTATGTGCAGTCTACAGCTTCTACATCCTTTGCAAAGCAAACCTGCTTCTTGAGAAGCCTATGGACATTATCCAGCTTTGCTTTCACTTCTTCCATTTGTTCCTTTCCAAGAACAACAACATATTTCCTCCTCTCAAAATCAGCATTGTTGGTACCATTGCTAGATGCCAAGTTCTCAATTAGTCTCACAGCTTCTTCTGGATTCTTGGGGTTGAAGTTTCCTTCACTTGTTGTGTCTAGAGACATTTGATACTGTAAATCGTTGCCTCTGTAGAAGGTGTTGAGCAGCTGCACTTCATTGTATTCGTGGTGTGGACAATCTCTCTGAAAGGATTTGAATCTGATCCATGAGATCTTGAATGACTCTGTAGGCTCTTGTGTAAATGTAGAAATCTTTCTTCTCAGGTCTTCAGCTCGTGACTCATCAAAGAATTGTCGCAGGAATGCGTTCTTTATCTCTGCCCAGGATGTAAGGGATCATGGTGGTAGCTTCTTAAGCCATTGTGAAGCTTCTCTAGCAAGTGAGTACTTGAATAGCTTGCATAGTAGATCGTCTACAGGGACTCCATGTGCTTTAATAGCAGATATAAGATCCTCAAACCTCTCCAGATGGTCCATAGGATGCTCGTGAGATAACCCACAGTAGGGTGTCTGTCCCACGAGTGTGTAGTACAGGGGCTAGCTCGAAATCATTCCTTTGAATAGGTGGATGGCTTATAGCTGAACGGCTGGCGTAGTACTGATCTGGACGGTTGTAGTCAGCCAACATTCTGAGTCGAGCAATCTCGTTTGCAGGTTCCACAGCTCATGCAGCCTCAGTGTTTGGTTCAGGGATTACAGTCCCCTGAGCATCTATTTTTTGACCTGCTACATTACGCAAATGACCGTCCTGGTCATGCAGGTGTCCATTCTCATCCTGTCTGAGAATCAAAGTCGCGACCATATCTCTTGGTTGAGTATCGATCGATGTCTGGATGGATGTGTCGATCGATGTCTGGATGGATGTGTCGATCGATGTAGGATGAAGAGTATCGGTCGACGAAAAAGAAGGTTCGGTCGACGGTGTGGCACGAGCATCGGTCGATGAGCGGATGTTGTTGTCGATCGATGCGGAGCGCCTTCTATTGCGGATCGAACCTTTCAAGATAGCAGGGTCGTCTGAGAATGTTAGTGATTTTCTTTATTTATTCTAGTAATGTTGGGTATGCACCTGAAAGAACAAAAGAAAAAACAATTCGGAGAAAACAAGTAACAAAAATAAAAAGCAAATAACCTAGACTTAAGATTAAATCTAAAGGTGTCAAAGCTCCCCGGCAACGACGCCAAATTTGATGTCGATATCAAATTACCCTAATGACTTTACTCTCTCAAATAAGAGGTTCAGTTGTAGTACTTAGGGATCGAATCCACAAGGAGTTAGGGTACGCAGTAGATCTATTCAGGTGATTAAGCTAGGTTGAAAGTGTTTAATTATAAATAGCAGGTTGAACAAGGTAGTTGTTCGGTTGGTTTGAAGTTGGTTTGTAACAATAAAAGAAAGTAGTTAGACTAGGGTTTTTATTCAGGTAATCTGGATTATAATTATATAGATGCTTAGTTGGTGGGTATATGAGAGCTCAACTAGAATACATTCCATGAGTGTGTCGCGTTTCAGACCATCTAATGACTAGATCTATTGGTCTCAGCTGTCGCAATTTTGACCAATAGAAAGTGTCGATCGATCGATACACCTTTTGCAAACGTCGATCGATGATTCTATAGTTATCGATCGACATCAGCAAGAAAATACCACTACTTACCTCATGACATCATTAGGGTTTGGCCTGATATTATCATCTAAATGCCCCCATCATGGAACCAAATAATCAAGTGCTGCTTGTTGTTTGCTGATGCACAGGCTGAATCAGCTGCTTGTGTAGACCCTGACTAGTTCATTAATTTTTCGGTACACTCTCTTTCTGTTAAGTCTCATTGCTATTCACAATACATCTAACCACGTGTTTACCTCTGGTATTATGTGAAGATCCCAAACAGGTTTAGCGGCGAGGAGATTGGTTCGACTAAAGACAATCCATTTCCATTGCCAGACCCTTATATGACCGCTCAGCAGAGAAACGTATGTTATTACGCTTTTTCTTTAATAAGAAACGAAGCACTTGTTAGCCATCTTCTTAACTCTCTCCTACTTTTTGTCTTCGCCAGCTTAAGAACTTGGAAGAAACAAGACGATCACTAAGAGAAACGCCTCTGGAAGAAAACCGGAAAAAGGAGCTATCAAATGTGTATTTCAAAGACTGGCTCTATGGTAAGAACTCTCGAAATCAACCCCCACACAAAGTTTATGTGCATCATACATCACTAGGTTTTGACTTGTCTCTATTGTTGATGGTGTGAACTTGACAGCAAGTGGAAATATAAGGCAACTCTACTGCCTACAAGGTCACTAATAATGAGCAATAAACCAAGTGGAAGATGGTGTCTCGTTCCTCTAGAGCTCTCTCTCTCTCTCTCGATCATTTTGGCATATTGCTTATCAGTATCACTAAAGACAATGGCTTAAAATCAAGAGCCAAAACCATTTGGCGTCATTATTACGTATCAGTCTCACTCGAAAGAGATGCGACCATATCAAAGAGAACGAGAACAAACGAAACTCATTACAGGTTTTATCAAAAAAAAAAATACGAAAAGCAATTAGTCGCCCGTTGTTGACATGTTTTCCAAAGTTAGCCCATTTACATTTATCCTCTTTTTTTTAATTCTAGTTTGGTATTTAACTAATCTAGACTTAGGGTTTAGAGTTATGGGGTGGAGTTTGGGGGGTGAGTTTTAAAATTGAAAAAAAAATAAAATAAAAATTAATTTTTTGAAAATAGAAAAAGGCTAGATTTGTCATTTTTGTTCTTGAAGGGGTTATATTTGTGACAAAAACTTAAAAAATGGTTATTTAAGAGATTTGCCCTATTTAAATTTCTGTACAGATTAGTTTTGATTGATAACTTACCAATGAGTCAATGACCATGAGGAAGGGTTAGAAACTACAACTAGTTTTCCTTTCATTGATGGGATATAAAATAAACACAAATGTCATAATTATTTTTTTCCCCTTGTTTAGTTTTGATTAATAGCTGACCAATGAGTCAATGACTATGAGAAAGGACTCAAAGCAACAACCACGAATATATGGATTTTTGTTTTTTTAAGAATTCTTTTTAAAAAATGAAAAATTAGGGAAAGTTAAAAAATTGCAGCTATGTATATTTTGAGAATCTACCAGACTCAATTAACAAAAGCGGTGCATTATGGGATTTTTTATATAAAAAAAATGCAAGTGCGGTATTGGCTTACTGAAAAAGTTAATATTTGCTTGTTACAATAATTCCACGTGGTTTTACATGCGGTCCGTGACTATTTGTGGTTTTGTATGATCATTAAAAAATAATAAATATATAAAATAATAAAATGTATCAATTTCGTTTATAAATTAGATACAATATACATTTACAAACATTTCAATAAATGCTCAATAAATATTTATTTCACCAGTCTAAATTTTTTTTTATTACATGGTTTCTACATCTAACATAGAAAAGTTTTGCGTGCTTGCGTGCATTTCATTTGAGTTATTAAATATTATTACTATTATCTAATTAGAGTATCATATTAGTTTACAAAATTATATATTAGTTTATATCTAAAATTTAGTTATATTATCAAAATCGCGGTTACCATTCGAACTTGATATATTTAAGATATTAATTAAATATTATAATTATAAAACTATTTATAACTTTATCACTAAATAAACAAATTTTGTTTTTAATTTATATTATAATTTTATATTATATTATTTTTTTATCAAAACTGGACTATTTTTTTTTACTAAAACCGCATTTGTCCCACAAACTGCATGAACCACAGTTGAATCATACTTTACTTTAGTTCTGCATCACACATTTTATCAAAATTACGGTTACCATTCGAACCTTCCGTTCCAATTATTAAAAGAGCAGAGCAACAAAGAAAGATGGAAAAAGCAAAGCTATACAATTTTTTTTCTTTGAGGTATATGCATATATTTGCCAATATTTGGTCTCTTTGTTCTGGTTAATATGTATTGTAGGTATATATTCTTTCTTCATGTCATGTCTTCAATCTTTATGGTTACTTCATAGTTTTCTTCTAAGTCATATTTCATTTCTATGTTTTCTCTCATTTTAAAAGTATTTTAATTAATGGATATTTGTTGATTAAAGATTTTTATTCTATTTTTGTAGTTAAAGTAAGATTGTTGATGTGTTGTGGATTATAATACGTATCAATCTCACTCCATTGACATTTATTCTCTGACTAATGAGTCACGAGCCATGAGGAATGACTAAAAATTACAACAAACTAACTGTAGTAACAACCATAGAAGAAACGTATACGAATCATTTAAAAAATTAGGGATAGCAAAAAAACTGCAGCTATATATATTGAGAACATACAAGACTCAGTTCCAATTTAAAAGAGCAGAGCAACAAAGCAAGAGAAAAAGAAAAACAAAGCCATACAAATTTTTTCTTTGAGGTAATGTGTATTTGCCAATATTTGGTCTCTTTGTTCTAGTTAATGTTTTGTAGTTATATATATATTTTCTTCTTCTTTTCATGTCCTCAAATCTCTATGTTCTTCAAAATCATACCTCATTTCTTTATTCTCTCACAATTCTTAAAGTATTTTATTAATGGATCTTTGTTTGATTAAGCAAAAGCTGCAGACACTAATTAATAAGAAGATGTCTTCATCGAAAAACAACTCGACTTCATCATCCTCCACTCAGTCTTCTTCCCTCCCCGCAGGCGCCACCACCGGAGAAAACAACGTAGTTAACCGCGAAGAGAAGGCGACCACGTCGACCCAACAACCCAACTCCGTTTTTGATAGGTCGTTCATATCAGAGACGGACAGGTACTTATGTCAAATATGCCGCAAAATATTTAAAAGATATGATGCTCTAAGTCGTCACCGGAGAGCACAACACAATTTTTTTCCTTTGAGGTTTTTTTTTTTGTTGTAACATCTTTGAGGTATATGCATTTGCCAATATTTGGTCCATTTTATTGATCTGGTTTAATGTATTGTAGTTGTATATTTTCTTCTTCTTTTCATGTCCTTGATCTCTTCTAAATCATATTTCATTTCTATATTTTTTAGTAATATTTCATTTCTATATTCTCTCTCATTTTTTATTAAATGATTTTTTTTGTTGATTAAGCAAAACACAAGAACACGATTTCATCATCCTCCACTCCGTAGATGATGAAGAGATAATAGTGTACCATCCAAAGACGATGACTTCGAGCACCCAAGAACCCAAATCCGTTGCTGAAGACAACGCAGATGATGAAGAGATAGTTTACCGTCCAAAGACGATGACATCGAGCACCCAAGAACCCAACTCGGTTGCTGAGGACAACGCAGATGATGAAGAGATAGTGTACTGTCCAAGGACGTAACCGAGGAGTAATGCTATATATGTTTTCAATCTCTCTACAAAAGCTATCTATAATAAGAATTGTGATACCCTCTTTTCTATAGAACCTAAATGTTACCGTCTTTCTTGGTTTCTTTCAACAATCACTGTTTCCTTTTAATAATTTCCGTTTTCAATAATGCTGTTGTTCATATTATTGATCATATAAAATGAGAATACATATATAAAACTATAATGTGAAAAGTAATTTTAAGCCCAGAGAAAAAATAACTTTGCTAGTTGCCATATTAATTACTCATGCATGCTTTGATAGATAGTATAATATTAATGATGTTGATGGTTATGTTTTAATCTCAAACTCCTGATGATGATGTTGATGTTTTTTTTTTGTTACGGCAAATGTTGAGGAGAAGTAGTCATGATATTTTTATTCTATTTTTTGTTAATTAAAGTAAGATTGTTGATATGTTGGTGATTACTTATGAATCAATCTCACTCCATTTACATTTATTCTCTCACTAATGAGTCAATGACCATGAGGAATGACTAAAAGTTACAACAGACTAACTGTAAAGTAACAACCATAGAAGAAACATATACGAATCATTTAAAAAAAAATTAGGGATAGCAAAAAATTGCAGATATATATATATATATATATTGAGAACATACAAGACTCAGTTCCAATTTAAAAGAGCAGAGCAACAAAGCAATAGAAAAAGAAAAACAAAGCCATACATTTTTTTTCTTTGAGGTAATGTGTATTTGCGCATATGCATATATTTGCGAATATTTGGTCTCTTTGTTCTAGTTAATGTTTTGTAGTTATATATATTTTCTTCTTCTTTTCATGTCCTCAAATCTCTATGCTCTTCAAATCATATTTCATTTCTATATTCTTTCTTATTTTTAAAGTATTTTATTAATGGATTTTTCTTTGATTAAGCAAAAAAGCAGATACTAAGAGCAGGTTTATTGGGGGTTTCTTAGCAAAGGTTCTTAACTTTTCTAAAATACGTTTCTTAACTTTTAACTAAGAAAACCTAAGAAACGTCTCTTAAATAAGAGTCTTAAGAGCCGTCTCTTAACAAAAAAAAATTTAAAAAAAAAAAAAAAAGAGTCAAATTATGTTAAGAACCTCATTCTAAGAGACGCTGATAAACATGGTCTAAGAAGATGTCTTCATCGCACAACAACTCGGCTTCATCATCCTCCACTCAGTCTTCCCTCCCCGCAGGCGCCACCACCGGAGAAAACAATGTAGTTAACTGTTAGGATTTAAACCTACTTTGTGCTATAGAATTTAGAATAAACTTGATGCCAAAACTTGTTTATTATTAACTCTCAAAAGAATAAGGTTTAACAAGAACAACTTTGACCAAAGAAATAAAACCCCCTTATTTATTGATCTCACAATCACTCGTTCTTGTCTCTTGCTCTTATTAATCGGATGATCCTTGCTAGACGTCAAAGGTCTCCTTTTATACTGAAATAATTATCATAACCTTAACTGGAATATGACAATTATCCTATTCCTTGTGTTTGCAGGAATTTTGCCGACATTGGGAGAAAAAAGGAAACAATTACTTGCTGGACACTTCTCTTTATTGGACTTGACATGGGCCCGAGATGAGAAGAAGTTGGGCCTATAATTAACAATCTCCACCTTAGGCCCAACCCTTTATTTTCTTGTTATCCTCTTTGTTAGTGTCTTCTTCGTTGAGAACGCCACCATCTCTTCTCTGTCTTCTTTGCTTTGGTTTCTTTTTCAAACACAACTCAAGATTTTATAAGCTCCGCCAAGCTTTCCCACCGTTTCCGCCAATTGATATGTCATATCTTCTCCTCAGAAGTGAAGCTTCCCTGATGACACTCCACCTTACCGGTGTGATTACGACCACCGACCGGTTCCGACCCTATCAGAACTCGTCTCCACCTTCGACGCTCATGGATCCAAACTTGAGTTCGTGATCTGACCACGCTATGCCTTTGTTATCCACTACCTTGTCCATGCAACAACACTTCAGCTTCTCCGATGGACTTCATCGTGATCCTCAGCTCAACCATCGTTGCTAGCCAACACAGGTCATGATTTCGTAGCCTTTTGTGAAATTATTTAATCCTTAATTAATTTCTTTAATCATGTAGTGATCTTTGATTTTGATACTTAGAAATCTCACCAAATACTTTTCAGAAACATAACTTTGATTTTCTAATACTTTTCGCAGTAGCTATAATCCATGAGATTCAACCACTGGTGCGCATCCTCTAGTGGTTTTTCATTCTTTATGGACTGCTGTTACCACGAGATGACCCTTTCTTCGAGGATCATTAGATGAACTAGTTTCACCAGAGTTCTGCAGTTTTCCGGTAAGACCTTCTTCTAGTCCTCTTCCTTTAACTTCTATATTTCAATGCTATGAACTGATAATCACTAAAAACATTTTCTTTGTCATGATCCTGATAGTGAAACTTTTGACGATTCTCGCCAATCTTCATGACAGTTCCTTGAAGAAAATATAACCCGTCTATGTATTTTCCTGAAATTACTTTCTTCTTAGCTTTGTAGAATTGAACCTTGAAACCATGTCCTACATACCTGCAACCTGATTTTTCTAGCATCCCATAAAAAATCAGATTCCTACTCAATTCTGGCATGTATTTAACATCCTTGAGTATCACTTTAGAACCATCTGGATTCTGAATCTGAATTTTTCCCGTTCCTTTGATGCTACATTTAGTGTTATTAGCCATTAGTACACTTCCTCCATCGTACTCTTTGAAATCAAACAAGACTTCTCTGTTATGTGTACTATGGAATGAACAACCTGAGTCCATAATCCATTCCGTACGTGTATCTTGTTTGCTAACGGTTAACACCAGTGGTTGTCTAGGCTCAGTCACAATGTTTGCAGAATCTCTTTGTCTCTTTTCTGGACATTCTCTTTTCCAATGTCCTTCATCTCCACATATGAAGCAGCCTTTGTTGTCCTTGTCAAACTGAGGCTTTGACTGAAATTTTCCTCTGCTCTTAGACCTTCCTCTCCAATGACTGGAATTACCATTACTGTTTCTTGACCTCCTCTCTGTCCTTCCACGTGACTCAACATACAAACCCTCCGAGTCTGACCTGTTTCTGTTGAGTAACCCTTTCTGCTTAAGTTCCGCTTCTTTGGAATAAGCTGAAGTGACGACTTCATTAACAGTAAGTGTTTCTTTCCCGGTTCCATATTGGAGCGTGTGAACCAAGGGTTCGTACGCTGCAGGAAGTCCTGACAAGAGCTGAATTGCTTGATCTTCATCTGAGATAGTAACCTTGAGACTCTCCAAGTCTGCAATTAACTTTAGAAAGATGTCCACGTTTTCTTCAATTGTTTTGTCCTCCTCCATCTTATAGCAAGAGAACTGTTTCTTTAGGTAAATCCTGTTGGGCAGCGACTTAGTTTGATAGTTCCTCTCTAGTGCCTTCCACATCCCCAATGCTGTGGTTTCATTCATGATTTTCCTGAGAATAGAATCACTTAAGCATGTTCCCAATAAGCTTCTAACTCTGAGATCTTTATCAGCCTTCTTCTGATCAATCTTTGCATCTGATCCTTCTACTTCTTTTCCAGATTCTGTCAAGACTGTAAAGTCTTCCTTAAGAACCGAAAGTAAACCTTGGATCTCTAGTTGACCCATCATCTTGTACTTCCACATCCCAAAATCACCTTTGCCATCAAATCTCTCCATCTCAAATCTCCCTAGAGTTGGTTCCATAATTCGAGATAGCACTTGCAATCAAAACCTGGATTGCTCTGATACCACTTGTTAGGATTTAAACCTACTTTGTGCTATAGAATTTAGAATAAACTTTAACCGCGAAGAGAAGGCGATGATGTTGACCCAACAACCAAACTCCGTTGCTGATCCAAAGACGATCAAATTAGAGACGGAAGAATGGATGTGTGAAATGTGCCACAAAATATTTGAAAGTTGTGATAAACTACAACTTCACAAGAGAGGAGCTGTCCACATAGGGGACGAAACTGAGGAGTAATACGATGTTCAATCTGTCAGCAAAAGCTATCTATAATAAGACTTGTGATACCATCTTTTCTATATAAACTAATGTTCTTGGTTTCGATAATATATATATATATATATGTTTCCTTTTAATAATTTTCTGTTTTCAATGATGTTATTGATATTACCGATCATATCAAATGATGAAATGATCGAATACATTATATAAAACTATAGTGTGACAAGTAACTTCAGGTCCAGAAAAAAAAAATTTGCTACTCATGCATTGATTGGTGGGTATATCTTAATGATGATGATATTGATGCTTTAATCTCAAAATCGTGATGATGTTGTTAATGTTTTAGTCTGATTGATTTTTAAACTAAGTACACGTGCGTTTCTGTTGGATGTGAACAAAACGGAGAGCTTATCACCGAAGACAAATGACTTAATCAAGAGCCAAACCCCATTAAAACAATATCCAAATAAAAGGTCGTCATCTTCTGGGTTTAAGTAGCATAGAACAGCTGAGTTTGATGAGATCTTGAGACTAAAAAGTCTTTATTAGTAGCAACCTTCCATAGCCTCTTGGCGTAGATGAACAAGTTTATTCCAGAAAAATATCTTTAGATGGTGAAAGAGAAATGGTCTCGAAGAGACTAATTGAAATGTTGAGGAGAAAGAGAGAGTAGTCATGAATGAGATTTTTATTCCATTTTTGTAATTAAAGTAAGATAACCTTTTTTTGTTAATTAAAGTAAGATTGTTGATGTGTTGGTAATTACTTAGGAAACAATCCATTTACATTTATCCTCTGTATAACAAGTCAGGAAGTGCAAAAAGCTACAACAATTAGGTAGCAACAACCATAGAAGTTTTTCTTTACTAATGGATGAAATAAATATAAATTTCATAATTTTAATTTCTCTCCGGTTTAGTTTTGATTAATAGGTGGCAAATGAGCCAAAAACCATGAGGAATGACTAGAAGTTACAACAACAACTAGTAACAACCATGGAAGAAACGCGTATGAATTATTATTATTTTTATTTTTTTAAAGTTAGGGAAAGTTAAAAAAACTGCGCAGCTATATATATAGAACATCTGCAAGACTCAGTTCCAAATATTAAAAGAGCACAGCAACAAAGCAAGAGAGAAATACAAAGCATTTTCTTTGAGGTATGTGCATATGCATGCATGCATTTGCAAATATATCTTGTCTCCTTGTTCCGGTTAATGTCTTGTAGTTCTATATTTTCTTCTTCTTTTCATGTCCTCAATGGCTATGGTTATTTTATGTACGTCTTATTATTTGCTAAAGTTTTCTTCAAAAATCATATTTCATTTCCATATTCTCTCTCATTTTTAATGTATTTTATTAATTGATTATGCAAAAAAGAGGAGATCGATGTCTTCACCGCAGAAGAACATAAGTCCATCATCCTCCATTCAGTCTTCCACCGGAGAAAACAGCGTTGACAGTGAAGAGACAGCGACGACATCGACCCAAGAACCCAACCCAAATGATTTTTATTACGATCCAACGACGATGAAGAAGTGGATCCCAGAACCCCACAACGTATTTGAGGACCGGATAGTGTTACGTAAAAGGACGATGAGGTCGACCCAACAACCCAATGATATAGTGAAAGCGTCACGTCCAAAGCCGTGCATTATAGTCACGGATAAAAACATATGTGATATGTGCGGCAAAATATTTGAAACTGAACAGGATCTAAATCTTCACCGGAGACACGACTTTCCATGTAGGAGACCACTCTGAGGAGAAGATGTTCTAAGTCTGTCTCTGCCAATAGCTATCTCTATAAGATTTTATGATACCATCTTTTCTATATAAACTATGTTGTACCGCCTTTCTTGGTTTCTTTTAATAATATTAATGAGTGATGTTGATGTTTAAATCTCAAACTTTGATTATGATGTTTTAGTCTGATTCTTAAACTAAGTAAACGTGTATTTCTGTTGGATATATGTGAACAAAGATATTTTATCACTAATGACAAATCTTAAAAAAAAAAAAAAAAATCCAAAACCATTAAAATACTACCCAAGTCAAAGACCATGAACTGGCATCATTGTCTGGATTTAAGTAGCATAGATAATTTGATAATATCTTTAGACTATGAAGATTTGTAGCAACTCTCCACAGGGTAAAAGGCTCTTGGTGCAGATTAACAAGTTAATTCTAGAAAAATGTGGTGAAAGACTGTGTGCAAAAAAAAAAAGCGGTGAAAGAGAAAAGATCTCAAGGAGACAACTGAAATGTTGAGGAGAAGAGAGACATAAGCTCTTGTTTTCTCAGGTTCCGTGTATTGCCTCAGAATTTGCTGATGATCAGAGACAACTCATAGGAGAGTACACATGAGGAAGAGGAAGAGAAGTGAAAATCCGAGTAAAATGCCATTAAGAGCGTTACGATGTTTTCAGTCTGTCTCTGCAAAAGCTTATCTATAATAAGACTTGACACCATTCTTTTCTATATAAACTATGTTTTTTTTTTGCTTAAATTTGGTATATAAACTATGTTGTGCACCGTCTTTCTTGGTTTCTTTCAATAATATTAATGATGATGATGTTGATGTTTTAACCTCAACTCTTGATGATGATGTTTTAGTCTGATTCTCAAACTAATTTCTGTTGGATGTGAACAAACCAAAGAGCTTATCACTAAAAAGACAAATGGCTTAAAGATCAAGAGCCAAAAATAAATAAAAAGCCAAAAACATTATAATAATATCCAAGTCAAAGGCCATGAACTGGAAAAGTGATGATGATGTTTTTTATTTATTTTAGATTTGATGTTCTTTTAACAATATTCCAATGCAATATCTTTCTTGATAAGTTAAAAACAAAGATTACTCTATACAAAAGAAAGTGTGAGAATTCATGAATCTGTGTACTTGACTTTACATTGGGTTGTGTATCAGTTTGTTTGTATTCATTGTGTCTTTTGCTTTATTACTACACAATCTAGATTCATGATTTGAGGTATATGCATATATTTGCCAATATTTGATCTCTTTGTTCTGGTTAATATGTAATGTAGTTATATATTCTTTCTTCTTTTCATGTCTTCAATCTTTATGGTTACTTCATAGTTATCTTCTAAGTCATATTTCATTTCTATGTTTTCTCTCATTTTGAAAGTATTTTTATTAATGGACATTTGTTGATTAAAGTCATGAGAATTTTATTCTATTTATGTAATTAAAGCAAGATTGTTGATGTGTTGATGATTTACATACGAATCAATCTCACTCCATTTACATTTATTCTCTGAGTAATGAGTCACTGACCATGAGGAATGACTAAAAGTTACAACAAACTAACTGTAAAGTAACAACCATAGAAGAAACGTATACGAATCATTTAAAAAAAAATTAGGGATAGCAAAAAAACTGCAGCTATATATATTGAGAACATGCAAGACTCAGTTCCAATTTAAAAGAGCAGAGCAACAAAGCAAGAGAAAACAAAAACAAAGCCATACAAAAAATTTCTTTGAGGTAATGTGTATTTGCGCATATGCATATATTTGCCAATATTTGGTCTCTTTGTTCTAGTTAATGTTTTGTAGTTATATATATACTTTCTTCTTCTTTTCATGTCCTCAAATCTCTATGGTTACTTCATATTCTTCAAAATCATACTTCATTTCTTTATTCTCTCACATTTCTTAAAGTATTCTATTAATGGATTTTTCTTTGATTAAGCAAAAGCTGCAGAGACTAATTAATAAGAAGATGTCTTCATCGAAAAACAACTCAACTTCATCATCCTCCACTCAGTCTTCTTCCCTCCCCGCAGGCGCCACCACCGGAGAAAACAACGTAGTTAACCGTGAAGAGAAGGCGACGACGTCGACCCAACAACCAAACTCCGTTTTTGATAGGTCGTTCATATCAGAGACGGACAAGTACTTTTGTGGAATATGCCGCAAAAAATTGAAAACATATGATGGTCTATGTCGTCACCGGAGAGCAAAACACAACCTTCCATGAAGACGAGGAGAAGTGGAAATGGCGCGGGTAATGCTATAAATGTTATGATCTTCAATCTGTCTCCATGCAGAAGCTATCTCTAAGACTTATGAAACCATCTTTTCTATATAAATTAACTACTATGTTACCGTCTTTCTTGGTTTCTTTCAATAAAATTTGTTCATATTATTGATCATATCAAATGAGAATACATATAAACTATAGTGTGACAAGTAATTTCAAGCCCAGAAACAAATAGATAGTATATATTTAATGATGATGATGATGATGATGATGTTTTAATCTCAAACTCTTGATGAGGATAATGATGTTTAGTAAACGTGCGTTTCTATTGGATGTGAAAAGAAAGAGCTTATCACTCACTAAAGACAAAAGGCTTACAGATCGATCAAGAGCCGAAACAAAGAAAATAATATCCATATCAAAGGCCAGGATCTGGCGTCATTGTCTGGTTTTAACTTTTAAGTCGAATAGAACAGCTAAATAATAAATTTGACATGATCTTGAGATATCACGTCTTAAACAGGTTTCTTAAGTTTTCTTTTTCTGAAAAATAAAATAAAATTTAAAAATGAATTAATTACGGATCGCCACGTATCGGTGAAATCCACAACAATACACAAATCTCTCCAAAGTTAATCTTTATTTGACGCTTGCAGAAATTGATTTTTTGAAAAAGTGGTGGATCCCATCACAAAAAAACCATTTTAGAGCATCTCCATCCGTTAAGGACCCCTATGGGGTCCTTAACTTTTTTTTTCTTTAATTTTTTTTAAAAAAAAAAAATTAAAAACTAACCAATCATGGACCGCCACGTGTCAGTAGGGCCTACAAAACAGTGTAAGGAGCGGTCCTTAAATAAGGGTTTTTAGGAGTGGTCCTTAACAAAAGTGGTGGGACCCACCACCACTTTTTGCTAAGGACCCCTCTAAGTGTCTCCCAATGGAGGTGCTCTTAGATATCACGTTAATTATGCCCTTAGTTGTAACTTTCCATAGGCTCTTTGGCGTAGATGGCCAAGTTTATTCTTATTAGCAAACCCAAAAGCTAGCTGACCAATGAGTCAATGAAGGGCAAGAAACTACAACCATGCAAGAGTTTTTTTTTTTAATTGATGGGATAAAATAAAACAGCAAAGGATCTAAATCTTCACCGGAGAGGACACGACCTTCCCATGAAGACCATTACGAAACTGAGGAGAATTGGAAATGCGAGTATAAGCGTTACGATGTTCAATCTGTCTCCAAAAGCAATACTTAGACTTAAGAACCATCTTTTCTATATAAACTATATGTACCGTACGTCTTTCTTGGCTTCTAATTTAAATAATATTTGTTTACTGAAGATAATATCGTTTTCAATGATGTTGTTGTTCATATTAATGATCATATCAAATGCGAATACATATTAAAACTATATAGTATGAAAAGTAATTTCAAGCTCAGAAAAAAATAACTTTGCTAATTGCCATGTTACTCATGCTTTGATTTGATAGTATATAAATAATAATGATGATGGTGTTGATGTTGATGTTTTAATCTCAAACTCTTGATGGTGATGGTGATGGTGATGGTGATGATGATGCTGATGTTTTAGTCTGATTCTCAAACTAAGTAAACGTGTGTTTCTGTTGGATACGTGTGAACCGAGAGCTTTTATCACTAAAGACAAATCTTAAAAATCAAAAATCCAAAACCATTAAAATACTACCCAAATCAAAGGCCATGAACTGGCATCATTGTCTGGATTTAAGTAGTATAGAACATATATTTTGATAATATCTTTAGAATATGAAGATTTAGTATCAACTTTCTACAGGGTAAAAGGCTCTTGGTGCAGATGAACAAGTTAATTCTAGAAAAAGGTCCCAATAGAGACCAACTGAAGTGTTGAGGAGAAAGAGAGAGTAGTCATGTGACTTTTTATTTTATTATTGTTGTAATTGAATTAAGATTGTTGACGTGTTGGTGATTGATTACTTACGTATTAATCTCAGTCTATTTACATTTTTCCTCTGACCAATCGATGATTCAATGAAGGGAAAGCTACAACAATTAGGTAGCAACAACCATAGAAGACTTTTTTTTACTAATGGGATGAAATAAACATAAATGTCATAATTTAAATTCTTTCCGGTTTAGTTTTGATTAATAGGTGACAAATGAGTCAATGACCATTAGGAATGACTAATAAAAGATACAACAAACTAACTGTAGTAACAACCATGGAAGAAACGTATAAGAATCATTTTTGAAAAAGAATATTAGGGAAAGCAAAAATACTGCAGCTATATATATATTGAGAATCTACAAGACTTAGTAGGGGTTATTGGTTCTTGCATTTTAATGGATTTAGAAATCTAAACTAAATCAAATGTTATTGGTTCTATAATTTTAAAATTTATATTTAAATCATGTGTTATTGGTTTCATGATTTATAAATTCTAATTTAAATTAGGTGTTATTCAATCATCCGAATTTACTAATGGATTTGATTTCATAACGGATTTATATGGATTTCTTTATTAAAAATACAAAGACTCAAATCCAAGGGAAAACCTTCGGATTTGTAAATACAAATACAAATTTATATGTTAGATTTGAAAATCAATATATTTTACATTGATTTGTAAATATTATATGGATTTCTAAATACTGTAAAGTACATGAACCAATAACGCCTCCTTAATTCCATTTATTAAAAGAACTAAGGAGGCGTTATTGGTTCATGTACTTTAGAGTATTTAGAAATCCATATAGTATTTACAAATCAAAGTAAAATATATTGATTTTTAAATCTAACATATAAATTTTAATTTGTATTTACAAATCCGGAGGTTTTCCCTCGGATTTGAGTCTTTGTATTTTTAACAAAGAAATCCATGCAAATCCATTATAAAATCAAATCCATTAGTAAATCCGGATGGTTGAATAACACCTGATTTAAATTAGAATTTATAAATCATGAAACCAATAACACATGATTTTAATATGAATTTTAAAATCATAGAACCAATAACACTTGATTTAGTTTAGATTTTTAAATCCATTAAAATGCAAGAACCAATAACCCCCACTAAGTATATAAACAAAGCAAAAGAGAAAAACAAAGTCATACAATTTTTTTTCTTTGAGGTATGTGCATATGCATGCATGCATTTGCCAAATATTTGGTCTCTTTGTTCTGGTTAATGTCTTTTAATTGTATATTTTCTTCTTCTTTTCACGTTCTCATTTTCTATGGTGACTTCATATTCTTCTTATTGTTTGCTTCGGTTTTCTTCTAAATCATAGTATTTCAATTATATGATTCCCCTTAAAAACTCTACGTTGGAGATACTCTAAAAAATAATGTTTAAAGGTTGCTTAACTTTTTAGTGGACCCCACATATTAAATAACCCTTTAAATAACCCTCTAAACACTCCCATTGCGCATGTTCTTACTAAACTAAATGTCGTACCTTCTTTCCTGGTTTCTTTTCAAATAATATTATTAATTAATGATGATGATGTTGATGTTTTAGTCTGATTCCCAAACTAAGTAAACATGCGTTACTAATATCCATTAAATATAATATCAGTATCAAAGGCCATAATCTGGCGTCATTGTCTTGTTTTAAGTAGCACATAACCTATAATTTGATAACTAGATCTTTAGACTTCCCAAGTCTTGGTAGCAACCTTCCACATGTATAAAGGTTCTTGTTGAAGATCACTAGATACATGGTGTGTCATGTATCCATTAGAATCTGTGTACTTGAGTTTTCATTGAGTTGTGTGTATATCTGATCAGATTGTTTCTAATTCCTTTTGTCTATTTTGCTTTATTTACACAATCTACAGTTCGTTTCTTTTGATCTGTAAGATGCTATTAAAACGAAAAAAAAAATGTCGCATTTTCATAGCCATTGAAGAGCATTTTTCGTCTTTACTCTGTTCACAATATTGTGCCCTTAATCTTTTAAGATGATGCCTTTGATTTTCTAAAAATAATTGCTACCCTAAGCGAATGTTTAATTTTTTACTATTGAGGCACGGCCTGACTACACTAGGATGTATGACATCTTCTAAAATGTCTTTTCTGTTGCAGTCTTTCTTTATTTTACAACTATTCAAGCTAGACATATTCAAAGAAACCTTGTAGTCACCCGAATAGTTTTATTATCAGATGTTTTACATCATGTGAGATTAGTTACTTTCTTTCTAAACCGGTTTAAACCAATCCAAATCCTATATTGTAACCCAATTTTCAGGGGGAGGAGATTCATAACGTAATCCATAAAAGAAACGTTCACTGTCTTATGGTCCTAATAGCCCCCCAACAACACGACCAAGATTCATGACAAGAGAATCAAAACCAAAATAAAATATGGAGTTACCATCAATTCTTTATGGATCCAAAAACCGGATCAATTGGATTCTTCGGTGAAACGAGAACAAAAGCAAGAGCCAGGAAGAAGTTTATTCATGCGTTGATGGGATTTGATTCTTTAGACCTCATGATCTTAGCTTGTAGTTTCTGCATAAAAGCTGGATTAGCTTGGAGCCTTTGTTTCACATAAGCAGTTCTTATGTCCTCAGCGATCTTATTAGCTTTGGCAGCTTCCTCTATCAACCCATATAGCGTCCTCAGGCAATCTTTCCTGTTTTCCTCTCGATGTTCAAACCTGTGACAACAGTTCATAATATATTCTTGTCTTGTAACGAAAAGGCATTTCATAAGGTTTTAAAGAGTTGCATTACCTCTCGCTGGTGATTGTAAGCTCGTCTTTCCCTGAATCATATCTTTTCCCCACGAGCTCCCTTAGCCTTCGAGCCTGATGCTTAGAGAGTCCGAGCTCTTTCACTGTAACAGACAGTTTAACTTTCCTGTTCTTTGGATGCCAAGCATCGCCTCCAGGAGCAAATACAATCCTTGATTGCCACCTAAGGATTGGGCCTTCACCAGGAGGGTCATCCAAGTTGGTATTCCTATAGGCAGCATCCGTTTCATCAAACTGAGGAGGCCCCGCAGCTTCCATCTGATCCCCGTATTGAATCACCATCTCATCTTCGAACTCCTTGAACAGCTCATAAGCTGCTTCAGGGGTGATTTCACCACTCTCACACATGTCACCGAGTTCATTAAACTTTGCTTCAACTTTCTTCTTCAAGTCATCTAAATGGAAAATACAGTCAGAGGGAAACTTTAAGTTTCTTATAAATGCATCACAGGAACAACAAACCACTATGCTCTCTACTATGATTTTAGCAATATCCTAACTACAAAGGATAACAACGATCACAGTCCCATTAGAGAGTGATTTTAGCTGATAAGGAAGCAGCACACTGGTACATCAATCAGCCTAGCCCCTGAAGATGCTAAGTCTCAAGATGTGAATGGAGGTTAATCCTTAAACTTACAGTCAGATGATTGACCTAATATTTCTAATAAATGCATAACCAAGATGATCTATAAAAGAACCTGCTGATCCGAGAAGCAGTGAACCTTCAAATCCTATTACCTTCCAAAGATAGTTCTGCTACTATGATTCTAGCAATACCCCAAATATAAAGGATAAAAACAACTACTCAGACCCATTAGTGAGTGATTTTAGCACATTAGTTTATCAATCAGCCTAAAGATGTAAAGATGTGTAATATAAAAGAACACAAGATTACCAGGAAGAAGCTTGTCCCAGTGAAGCATATCCTCAAGAATCTCTTCACACTCCTTAGTATCCTTCAAAATCCCATGGCGAATCCCATCTCTAACAATAACATCCCACTTCTTCTCATCCATATTAAAGAACTCATTCTTCTGCATCTTCTTCTTCACATACTCAGGTGAATTATACAGATCCTCGAGTTCATCATCCGTAGAGTGAGCTTCCTCGAAATCAGATTCAAAGTCTTCATCTTTCACATCATCTTTGAAAGGCTGGCTCTGAAGTGAGTCCATCACTTCATCATCAGTATCCCCGTGTTTGTCCACAAGCCTTCTCTGGAGAAGAGCTTCGATAACTCCGGGTAAAGCGTCTTCATTTCCTTCGTTGAAGTACTTCTCTATACGGGCCTTAAGTTCTGAAAGCCACAAAAAGCAAATATCAAGAGATTGACTACTAGTTTGTGAGTAAAGTTTCGATTTTTTTTTTATTTACCTTTGTTGCTTACATCTTCTACAGCGAGATCTTTCTTGTTGGATGTCTCGATCGGAGGAGAAGACTCTGGTGGAGGAGGAGGGTTCTCATCGGAGGAGGAGAATAATCTGGGGAAAGACGGAGCGGCGATCGGAGCGAGGAAGGGAACATTGGAGGAGGATGAGGTGTGATGGGTGGTAAGACGAGGAGAGAGGAGGAATCTGCGAGCGCAGAGAGATGCGTTTCTGAAGAGAGCTCCTCTCATGTCGCGGATCGGAGATTTAGGGTTTTAGGTCGTCGAGCTCTGAGTGTTGTTTATCCTCTTTACACAAATGTTGTTTAATTTACGGATCTGACACTGGACCCTTAACCCTTTGTTCCAGTAATTAAAAACAAAACAAAAAAAAAAACAAATTTACAAATACTGGACCCTTAACCCTTTGTTCCAGTAATTAAAAACAAAACAAAAAAAAACAATTTTACAAATACATTTGTTAGTAAATATGTTTATGTTTCTGAATGTTGAAAGTCAAAAAAAAAAAATTGGAGTAAAATGTGGTAAGTAACTATGTGTTTTTTTTTTTGAAACAAAAGTAACTATGTTTTATAGTCACAAAAAATGTATTTATAAGTTCTGTGAGACTCTGTCTGCCAAGCAATTGTATGTTTTGTTGGAAATTGGTTTTGATCTAGACTAGAAAGTGTGCATAATATAGAAATAGATTGATATGTGGTTGCATTTCTTGGTTTTATACAGGAGATTCGAATTAAGACAAAATCATACTGTAATTTTAACGATCAATTTTTCATATACTAAAAACACCGATATAATATTTAGAGAAATCATCCAAACAATTATTATTATCCAAAAAAAAGCTACAATACCTTAGGGAAACTATATATCAAAAGCCTATATATTCATATCTAATTAAGTTGTAACTAGACATTATTATATTATGCATAATATAATGAGCAACAAAAAAAGAGTAAAATGCATCATTTAATTGTTTATTGTTTAAAGCGGTTGAGAAGCAGCCATATGTTGTTGTTCCTTGTCCTTATCAAGAGCCATCTGCTTGGACATATCAGCTAGAGCGGCTGCAGCTGCCGCAGGTGTCATGCTTTGGTACGGAGAAACCAATGGAATAGCATTGCTAACAGAAGGACGATGTTGTGCATGGAAATACATTGTCTCTAGAGGACCTCCAGAGTAACTCATGTATTGATGTTGAGGCTGTTGCTGAATCTGATGAGCCTGAGGGTTTTGCGACATAACAGTTCGGTAAACGTTTTGAGCGGCTTCAGGTCTTGGGTTTGTGACAGGTGTTGAGTTTGGGTAGAGTGGGGGAGTACTTCTTGCTGGGACATATTGTTGAGATTGAGGGACGGGCATCACGTAAACCGGGTAGTTTTGCTGGTGGTGAGAGTAAAGCGGGATGTATTGTGATGGATGAGGGATGTACTGAACACTTTGGTGTAAGAGAGGTTGTTGAACTGGGAGTTGGTGCTGTTGGTCCATTGTTGTGTATGTACCTGACTGAGATAGGACGTGTGATGTGGTTTGGACTGAAGTGGGTTCTTGTAGAGGTAAGCCATGACTGGTTTGGACCAATGTGGTATCAAGCTGTGTTATGGGGGCTTTTGGGATAGCCTGAGCTTGGTTTTGGTAGTACATGGGCTTTGAAAATGAAGTAGCAGAAGAAATACTAGTATCACTGCATTCAAAATAACAATAACCAACATGAGAAATTAGGAGACTGGAAGAACAAACCTAACATCTCTAGTAATAGATTGGATGATAAATATGAAATAACATTCTTATGCATTTGATTCTTAGAAGAAATTATCCATTGTTGGTGTCTATAACATACTTACAAATTAGTTATCTATTTGGCTACTTAGCCTAATGTTCGCGTATAATTCAGACCACACATGAAGATCATAAAGCAAAAACAGAGCAAAGAGAACAAAAAATTCAAAACATGCTGAAAACAATGGATGAGAAAGCAAAAAAATTGGATGCCTAGTCCATAATATTTATCTAATTTAATACAATAAAAGAGACTTCCAATTCACAAAATATTTGTAGATCACCAGCACAAGAGTCATACATATCAAACAAGTAAACAAAGAGTGGCAGTATAAGATGAAGTACCTTGCAATAGAATCAGGAGATGTCAAGCCATACCCGCCGGCACCCCGGAGAGGGATCACCAATGGTTGCATAGGCAAGGGCGGCTTTTTGTATCCAACCACCATCACACTAGGATCTGATCGATCCTCATCACAATTTCTTACGGCAGTAACATCATCAATAGGTGCATTCACTGGACATATTGTGTGAGTGTGAACGTTTGAAAAGCTCATCTGAGCAAACTGTTCTTCAATCCTCTGGTCTTCATTGACTCTAACGTGAATCATCGGTGGTAAATTAGCAGTGGAAGGAGAAGAAGAGGAAGAACCACCGGTGGGTTCCAACATAGGCGAATCAGGCATCGAACTCATATGCATCTCCTGATGAGACATCACATCGTTTGTAATATAATCTCCTCGCTTGTTGTTCTCATCAGTTTCTAGTTCTTGAACTTCGGTCTCTCCTTCATCAAGATTCACCAAAGTGTTATTCACAGCGACAGAATCCGACAAACCACGAGGAAGCAGCAAGCCGGATTGGTTCAAAGCATCAACAAACCATGTCTCCGACTTTGCGCTGTTAAGCAAAGATCCCATCGTAGCAGCCGTCTCAAGCTTGTTAACAAAAAGAAACAACCGTATCCTTGCCGTTGCTGATGATGTCGCGCGGTCGTATTCCTCGACCATGTTCTCAAGATCTTCATCGGTAGTGATGGTGACGAGTGAATCAAGATCTTCGTTAGGGAGCTGGTACTTGAGAGTGAAGGACCGACCATTAAGAAGCATACTAGAGAGACGAGATCTGAGCGAGGCTAGTGAAGCGCGTCGATCAACAACTACTAGACGTGTCTCGCCGCTGGAGTATGTAAGCGCCTTGTCGTGTGGACGAGGCATGATGTGGCCACCGAAACTGCACATAAGGCGAAGCTTAGTGTCGGGGACGGCCGCTAGTAGCTCTGTATCAGCAGAAATCGCACGTGGGGATCCATCGACCGTTGTAGCTGAAGTAAGGTTTGGGACTAGTTGCGGTATAGATGAAAGTGGAGTCTGAGTCTCCATATGTGCTATTGTATTTGATCAACTTGTTAATATTCAGACTAATATGTTTGTATATAAAACAAAAAATAATAATTAATCTTGAAATTATATAGAAATAAACAAGAATGAAAAGTTAGAATCTCTGCATGTTGGGCTGGGAGGATTATATCTACCTCTCGAAAACTAATTGTGAAAAATAATTCGCTTTCTTTTCTTCTTCCTCCTTCTTAATATATACATCGACGATCGATCAGACTTGCATGATCACACCCCATGTGTATAGCTTCGGTATCAGCGTCATATTTTATTAGACGTTATGACCTCCAAAGCTGGTTGCTCGAATCTAAATTGAAGTTTTTTAGATTTTAAGATTGGTCTATGTTTTATTTTTAAAAATATCTCTAAGTTTGTCGGCAATTGGTAAATAAATAAAGGTTTGTACGTCTAATAATAAAATACAATTTGGTTATACCGCTGACTTATATCCAAGACTTGCTCTATTTGAATTTGTAAAAGAAGTAAAGCTGAATATATCTTATGATTTATATGTTTCATAGGAAAATCTATTACAAAATAATGTAATCCAACAACCTATAGCTTTGAAGCTAAACTTCTTTTTAATACTCATTTATCATAATAATATAATGTCGAGATTTGTGTGTTTTTGAAAACTGTGTAGTAAAAATAGTATTATTTTACTTGGTGTAGAATATTTGATATAATGTGATTATTTTCTGTCCTTTAACGTGGTTAACTGCAACATTACAGCTAGCTGCAATTTGTTTGCGGAAAGTTGTAAAAAACTTCTATGTAAAAGTAAAAGTAATAATCCATGCTCTATTATTATTATCAAGTTCATGTTTATTATAAACTTCCAACTTAAAATTAATAGGTGATATGTGGATTGATTGTAACTTTTTATATATTATTTAATGTTCCGTTAATGTTCTATTAAATTTTTTGTTAAATAGATATCCTAATAGTTATAAATAATATTCGTTGAAAATGAAAATGAAATGATTCATATGCATGCATGTTGAGTCATATAACAAATGTAAATTTTGCATTGTTCACTGTTATCAAAAGATGAAAAAATTGTTCAGATGAAATGGATCGACTCCGAAGAAGGTGGATGAATCTGGACCTTATGGGAAAATGAAAAACCGAACCCATGTGGAAGATAACTTTCGGTGACCGTGTCCGGTTTACTTCAACCGGACGTTTCACGTTCGATTCCCAATATGACACTTCATAAGATTCATTTATCCAAAGATGGAGCACTAATTGTTGTACGATAGAGATGCCGTAAACAAAAATGTAGCACAATAGAGACAGTTTAAAACTAACGTCACGATAGATATTGTTTCTTTTTATGTATTTCTACTTTGTTTTTGAAGGCCAAATTCTGAGTACACAGAACCTCTGATTCACCAAAAATAATATATACTCGGTTAATTAAAGATAAAACAAAAATATTGAACGAAGAGTCACTTTGCTTAATTAGTACGGATCCAACGTTGAAACTAGAACCCAAGAGAGAAAATTAGCGAACCAAACTAAACCAATGCCAACCATACTAAAATATTTGTGAACACGGTTAACAACAGTTATATACTACTTAAAGAAATGTACATTTTAGGCAAAGTTACATTTTATCTGAAGTAACAAATTACCAGTAAGTTAAACATATATATAATCATGCAGTTAAAAATTACACATAAATATATTAATATGTGAAAAGGGAATTTCAATATTCAGAATCAGTGCTTTCTCGATTACGATCGTGCGGCATGGAGGCAGAGCCAAGCTCGACGTCACTGTCCAAACCGCTCCGAGTCATCGTTGTGTCTCGACCATTCCTCTCAGCCAACATTCTAAAATACGCATGTGGTGCCCATCCTAATTAAAAAAAAAAAAAAATCATTAATCGTTAACCTCAATTCATGATAAGCAGCGACATGATAATAAAAAGTTTTTATTACCATTGTCGTCGTATGGGTAAGGGAAAAAGTGGAGGTAAGATAAAGAAGCGAAAAATATTCCGATGATCGCACCGGCGAAGACGTCGGTCCAATGGTGCCAATAGTCGTCGACGCGTGATATTCCGATGAGAATTGCGACGAGTATCGGTAAGAACACGAGGCACAGCTTTGCTACATGTCCCCTTCTGTCAAAAACTTTTATTTTCCCCGATAAGTACCATGCAAGGAATGTTAAACCGGCGAAAGACCCTGCATTTATAGAGTAATTAACCGGTTTAGTGAAACCGGAACCAAATCATGTTTGTTACTTTTTTGATGTTTTTACAAGACTTACATGAAGTGTGACCGCTAGGAAAACTCTTGTAACCTTCTTTGATGATCTTTTTAATTCCATGGCACACAACATCCTTAGTAGCCGAATCAAATTTCTGCATTTTTTTTTCATTTTTGTTTAATATAAGAAAAAAAATTCATGATATTAGAGCTATATATACAAGAGCCCTAATGATTCTTATTTGATCAAGAGATTAACTTTTATTCTTAGTGTTCTAGTTAAGCTCTTCCTTTATTTTCTTGCACACTCAAAGGTACATCTCTTGATAGAATAACAATCCTATGTATACTAATTGATTTGCAAAGAGGCCCTAACACGTACATGAACCTATGAGACGAGGGCTTCTTGTATATAGGCTCTAACAAATTATCTTTAATGTCAAATTAAGAAGTAATGGATTGGTAAAGATGTTTCATACCGGTTTACCATCAGGAAAACATCGGTGGAAGAAGTTAGGTCTTGGCCTACCAACCGCGTTTTTGATGGAATCAGTGGTGACTCCAGTTACAAGACATGAGAATCCGATTCCTATACAAGTACTAGTAAATCACAAAGCATACATTTGAGCATGATGATCAGTACTAGTAGAAATTAACTCACCGAGAATGGCGTGATGAAGATCATAAACATCTCTTCGAAAGTAATAGTACACTGTGAAGATGCATATAGGAACCAATATACAAATAATCTACACATATAATAATCAGAAATATTGGTAATGCTTTCTTGTGATGGAAACGCGTAGTGAGATTATTTGTTAATACTGTACTTACCGGGACAGCCCAAATAGGGATGGTGTCTTGATACAATGGGAAAGTTAGATCGGTCAACATGTCTGGCCCGATGTAGCGATGAAAAGGCTCCATAACGTTGAGGACAATGATGACGATACCGAGTAGGACGAGGATGAGCCAGTCACATAGATGTTCTCGACCCACCTTCCATCCATGGCTCTTTACCGTGTGAGATCCAAGCATTATCTTAGCCATTTCTCAGGCTTATTTAATTAACCTAAAAACAGCAGTTTCGTTGTAACATCTATATACACAATCTATCTTCTTGTTTTTTTTTTTTTTTTCAGAATTAGATTTTAATTTTGTTATGCAAAAAAGCTCTCCGATAAACATTACTAGGATTTTGTTTCTTATTTTGTTCATATCATTGATCAACACAACAACGGAACTACTTATCCAAAAAAAAAAAAATCATTTGTTTCGTGTTTAAACAAGGATAAAATCACAAAAATATAATCTGGATTCATCATGCATACATACATGAATAAACAACTACACATCGAATTAAAAAGGATACCTGGTACAATGCGAGACCAATTGATCGCAGATCGAGGTTTAGAAACCCTTATTGATCTATTCTGTTACGGTTACAATTGCAATTTGCAAACGAATCAATGAAACAATAACTTCTGAAGCCGTGAAGGTGATAAATATGTTGTTTATTGCGTATTAAAGTTTTTTCAAGACGGTTATGTTACTTTTTTTTTGTCTTCTTTTTTTCTACCCGTTGGATGTGGATTTAAAACAAAAATAACTATTATTATAACAAAAGAACTATAGCTAAATGAAGATTTTTATTTGTTAGCAAAGTGGTGGTGGCTATATAGGAGAGTATGAGGGTTAAATCTTCTGTTTAGGTTCAAAATTTCTTTGGTACAAAGCAATATTCTATGAATAAATA